>PVJH01010335.1:0-74441 GCA_004026705.1 Nesogale talazaci
AAAACTGGAGGAAATTATGCTAAGCGAAGTTAGTCAATCACAAAAGGAGAAATACTGCATGAGCCCTCTGAGGTAAGTAGAAACAGTATGGTGAGTATAAAAGAGAAAACTTCTGTACCATAACAATTGGTCCAAGAAGTAGGGTAAGGGGAGGAGGGAAGACCAAACCCAGGGAGGTACACGTCGGACGCAACACAGTTATGAGAGAAAGATGAGGCGGTAGAGGGGATAGGGAGATAAAAGGGAGTTGCCACCAGTGAAAGGAACTCCTGTCTACCAGAGCTGTGTCACACCGTCCTGTGGGCCCTCTGCGGGAAAAGTAGAATCAAGTCTCCAATAATGCCTTTTTAATTGTATCCTCTAGTATTATAGATGTAGGACCGTACTGTATCATACCTCTGTGAATGTAAAATATCTTGTACCTGCTTATGATATGTAATAGTGACTGTGCTATATCAGAGCTGTTTTTAATGATGTTATTCTAGAATGTTTTCTTTCCAATGATGATTGAGAAGCTAATAAAAAAAATGGTGCCAGGTACCACAACAGTTACAGAACTTTGCTGTTTTCTGAGGTTTTGTTTTGTTTTGTTTTTTCCTTTTGTTTTTTTTTAATGGAGTGTGCTTAATGTCTCTATAATTTTGTTCAGATGACTGCAGAACCTGGAAAAGCTGTTGCTGCTATTGATGCATAACACTGCGATTGGTCTTTTTATATAAATATAAATATATATACATATATATATAATTTGAATTTTTGGAAACTTTAGCTGTGCTGTCAACTTTGGAAAAGTATCCCAGTTGTACCGTGTTGAGTTGGCATTGTACAGAAATTAACAGCCATATTGGTCTAGAAACGTTAAACTTAATTTTTTTTCCATTTGTACAGGGGTAACGCACTGTATTAAATATGTAAGGTCTTATCTACATGGGTTTGATTACAGAAACTAATAAAGTATTCTCTAAATAATGAAAAAAAACATTTTATTGGGAGCACGCACAACTCATCATGATCCATCGGTCCATCCATTGTGTCAAGTGCATTTGTACATTTGTTGTCCTCATCATTCTCAAAACATTTGTTATATATTTGATGTCTTGGTAGGACTGCCAACTTTTTCATTAGGAGTCAAAGGCTTAATACTTTGCATCATTCTTCATAAACAATTTTAAAAATACCGAACTCGCTGCCCCTACGTCAATTCTGAATCGTGGCAATACGCTAGGACAGGGTTTGAAGTACCCCTGTGGGTGTCCAAAACTGGAACTCTTTACAGGAGTAGAAAGCCTCATCTTTCCCCTGATAAGACAGATAAGGATGGTATGATATGGTATGCTAGAAAGTGCTGGATGGCATGGGAAAAAAATAAAGCACCAGGAGAAATAAGATGCATCAGGAACTTGGAGATTGTCTTTCTTTCCTGTGGCTGCTCCTAAAATACTCCAAAGTGAGTGGTTTTAAAAAGCAGACAGCTGTAGTGGCGATCAGGAGTCTAAATCAAGCTGCTGACCATGCTAGTCCTTTGACAAGGTTGTAAGAGAGGAAAGGTTCACACCACTCACTTCTAAGTGCTCCAGTAATCCTCGGCATTCCTTGGACCATGAGCACATCTTCATTGCTATGTGTGTGTCTGCATCTGCTTTCATGAAATACAAGTCAGAAGGGACTAGGAGCCATCTGTTTTCTGTGACCTCATAAAAAAACATAGTTAATAATATCTTCAAAGAAAGAGGCTATTTCTAAGTCAAGTCACGGTTCCAGCTTCAAGGTATCTTTTCAAAAGACACAATTCAGTCTAGAAGAGGGCACGATGAACATTGTAGGTGGTCTAGTGGTGCAGTGGTGACACGTTGGGCTGCTTATCACAAGGTCAACAGTGTAAAACTGCAAAATAGCAGCCACTCCTCAGGAGAGAGATAAGTCTTTGCACTCCTGTGAGCAGTTTTTTTTTAATTGTTGATGTTGGTGTTTGGTGCCATTGAGTCAGTTCCGACCCACAGTGACTCTGCTATCAACAAAACACTGTCTCGACCTGTGCATTCCTCAGAATTGTCCCTAGGCTTGAGTTCATTGTTGGAGCCACTTGTCAATCCATCTTGTTGTGGGCCTGCCTCTCTACTTTATCAAACATGGTCTTGTTCTCCAGGAACAGGTCTCTCTTGATCACATGTCCAAAGTACATAAAATGAGGTCTAGGCATCCTTTCCTCTGAAGAGTCCTCTGTCCTTAATTCCAAGATATATTTCTTCTTTCCTTTTCCTTTCTTTCTAAAATCATTTTATTGGGGGCTCATACAGCTCATCACAATCCATTCATCTATCCATTGTGTCAATGGATTTGTACATTTGCTGTGATCCTCATTCTCAAAACATGTGTTTTCCACTTGAGCCCTTGGTATCACTCCTCTTTCCTCCCCTCCTTCCTCACTGTCCCCTCCCTCATTAATATTTGATAACTTATAAATTATTATTCTGTCATATCTCACACTGTCTGATGTTTCCCTTCACCCCCTTTTCTGTTGTCTGTCCCCCAGGGAAGAGGTTATATGTAGATTCTTCTAATCAGTTCCCATTTTCTCCCCTCCTTCCTTCCGCCCTCCCAATATTGTCACTCTCACCATTGATCATGAAATAGTTACCTGTCCTGGACTCCTTTGTATCCAGTTCCTATATGTACCAGTGTACATCTTCTGGTCTAGAAGGATTTGTATGGTAGAATTGGGATCATGATATTGGGGGGGGTAGTATTGAAGAACTAGAGGAAAATTTATGTTTCATCCTTGCTACACTGGACCCTGACTTACTCATCTCCTCCCCACTAACCCTTCTGTAAGGGGATGTCGAGTTGTCTACAGAAGGGCTTTGAGTCCCCAATCTGCACTCCCCCTCATTCACCATGATAGTACTTTTTGTTCCTTCTGCTTGGCCTGATCCGTTCCACAACTTGTGGTCACAAAGGCTGGTGTGCTTCTTCCATGTGGGCTTTGTTGCTTCTGACCTAGATGACTGTTTGCTTATCTTTAAGCCTTTAACACCCCAGATGCTACATCTTTTGACCCCTCATGATCACATAGACTGGTGTGCTTCTTCCATGTGGACCTTGTTGCTTCTGAGCTAGAGGGTTGCTTGCTGTTTTGTTTTCTTTTTCCTTTTTTTTTTTTTTGCTGTCTTGCTTTTGTGCATATTATTACACCTGCAGGTCTATGTAGATATGTTAGGCTGGATAAACAATCTTAAGGAGAAAACAATGGGACCGACAGTTCTGGGTGGACATTGAACAGGAGGAGGTGGGAGTAAGGGAGTGATACTAACCAACCCAGGGCAAAGGAGCAACAAGTGATCCAAAATTGGTGGCAAGTAGGGAGTTAGTGGTCTGGTAGGGCTGAATCAAGAGTAATATAACTCAGAGGAAATACTGAAATCCAAATGAAAGTTGAGCATAAGAGTGGGACAAGAGAATGGTAAAAGGAAGAAGAGGAAAGAACTAGGAGGCAAAGGGCATTTATAGAGGTCTCAATACAGATATGTACATATGTAAATATATTTATATATGATGATTGGAATATAAATATATGTGCATATATTTTTAGGTTTGGAATTAAGGTGGCAGATAGGCCTCCACTCAAGAAATCCCTCAATGCAAGAACACTTTGTTCCATTAAACTAGCATTCCCCAGTGCTCACCTTCCCAACATGATTGCTGAAAATAGATGTGCATATAAGCAAATGTGGTGAAGAAAGCTGATGATGCCTGGCTATCAAAAGATATAGCGTCTAGAGTCTGAAAGGCTTGAAGATTTATTTCTTTTTAATGATCTGTGGTAGTGACATAATCTGCAGTCAATTTGAGACTTAAGAGTGATTGGGATGGAGTTTAGTCTATCACTCAGCTCACATCTTGATGACCTTATTTGGAGGTGCTAAGGAGATAATAGCTCATGGGAGGCAGGACACATGTACATTCCCTGTGAGACATTCCTGGCGACAAGATGCATGGAGTTATTCTAGACAGCTGGAGCTGAAGGACCCATGTGGTTACTTCTGCCAGTGCTGAGATGCTTCCACTGCCATAGGATCCACAAGACTTTCCACCCACTGGCCTGTGATCTTCCTGCATTCAACATCATTTCAGGTGTTACATGAGGCTGAAGAGGAATTTGTAGATTGGTATTGAACATATAGGCAATATCAGACTTATGGACTTGATCTGTACTGGGCTGGGATGATTTCTCATCATTCAATTTTTCCTATATATAAAACTCTTTCTTATACACATAGGAGTGTCTGTCACTTTGTGTCTCTTGTCTATCCAGACTAACACATGGTCCACAATACTTTCAATGTTTTTTGCCAGCACCACTTTTCAAATGCATCAATTATTCCTTGGTCTTCTTTACTCATTTTCAACTTTGTCATGCATACCGGTCAGGTGCAACTTAGTCCTCAAAGTAACACCCTTGTTTTTCAATACTCTAATGAGGTCTTGTGCAGAAGATTTACTCAAGGCAACTCATCTTTTGATCCCTATAATTTTTATTGTGGATTCAAGCAAGACAAAATCTTTAACAACTTCAATCTTTTGTCCATTTATCATGATGTTACTTATTGGTCCATTTGTAAGGATTTGAGTTTTCTTTACATTGACCTGCAATCCATGGTAAAACTGCAATCTTTGGCTTTCATTAGTCAGTGCCTTAAATCCTCCTCACTTTCAGCATTGAAAGTTGTTTCATCTGCATACCAAAGGTTGTTCATAAGACTACCTCTATTCCTTCTTTGATTATTTGCTCAGCATACACATTGAATAAATATTGATATAAGCCCACCTTTCCTGATTTTAAACCATGCAACATTCTCATGTTCTGTTAATACAACTATCTCTTGATCTATGAATAAGTTCCACAAGTACAATGAAGTGTTAGAAAAGTCCCAATCTTCTCAAGAAGATAGTTTGTTATGATTCAAGAAATGTAATGTGTTGGCATAGTCAATCAAACTCAAGTAAACATCTTTATGGCATTCTCTAAATGAACCAAGGTCCATGTGACATCAGCAACAACATCCTGTTCCACATCTTTTTCTAAATCCTGCCTGAACCTCTAGAAGCTCCCCATCAATGCACTGCTGAAATGATATGGAGTTCATCTCAGAAATTCAAAGGGACAGTTCTACCCTATCCCAGCAAGTCTCTGTAAGAATCGACTTGATGGCAACTTGATGGCAGCTAGTTTGAGTTTGGAATGATATTTTAAATAAAATCATCAGGACATGTGTCACTGAGAGGATAGCAGCATACTGAGTAGCTGAAGGATTTGAGGAATATTTGTGAATATCTGGGGGAAATTGTAATCCAGGTGGGGAGAAAGGAAAGCATGAGGACTTGAGGCTGGTGGGGTAAAGATGCTTAAAAGTGACATGAGTGACCAGAACAGAGTAATAAAGGTGGACATGATCAAAGTACATGATGAGATCAGAGATGCACTAATATGGTATAGGCTTATATCATTGTAAGGATCATCACATTTCATCCAAATTAAGTGAAAGAAAGACATGATGTAATCAAATGTTGGCAAACTCATTCTGGGAACTGTGATGAGAAAGATTAACAATTGCATATATGGAGAATATGTAGGAGAACTTTGTAATAATTTAGGTGCTACATGATGAAGGCTCCAAAGTAGCAGTGGAGGCTGTGAAAAGGATTAATCGTTGATCTAATTTGAATGCTAGGTCAGCAAAATTTAATGGCCAATTATCTTTGGACTCTGGAATCTGTATACGGGGGAGAGGGGTAATATGTGAATGGAGGACAGCTTTGAAGTTCATTTTTGAACATGTTATATATTTATTTGAAATCGTGGGTACCATGTAGATTTGACAATTAGGTTTGAGTATCTACAGATGTCCCTGTTGAGGGGGGACATAAATACATTGAAACTATTTCACTTTAATCTATGCAAATTGATCACCCAGAGGGAGTGAAATATTGTAGCAGAAATCTTACTTAAAGAGAACAGTTAATTAAGTCACTTTCCTCTTTAGTCAGTTGGAATGAATTAGAGGTTTACATCAGAAAACACACACATACAAAATTATTTAGTCATCCTCATTTAGGTTTTATATTGAATAAATATTTGAAAGTAAAGTAAATGTTTTATTTTCATTTCTTTGATGGTCTAAGAGTAGTAAAAATTTGTACATATTAGGGGTGAGACTCGAGAATAACAGATTTAAAAAATTAAGATTGACACACAATCAAATGCTAAGAAAAAAAATCTCAAGTCAAATTTAAAAAATAAAAAATCCAATAGAATAAGTGAAATCATGTAATAGGCTTGTTAATGGTTATCCATTTGTAATATTATGACGAATTCAACAAAATACTACTGATTTTGCTATGTTGTGTGCATGTGCATGTGTGTGCACAGACTGATAGTATACTTAAGAGGCAATTAGCAAACCCCAACAGCTCACATCATGCTATTAAAATTATTCTATTCAATCAATTTGTATAATTCCAGCAAATATATATTAATCACTATACATTTAGGAAGGAATTCCGTGACACAGTGGGTGGGCTAAATGTTGAGTTACTATTTGCAGAACCACAAGTTCAAATTCCCCATCATTCTTCTGGAGAGTGATGAGGCTGTCTGTCCCCGTAAAGGTTTATAGTCTCTGCAAGCTTATGATGCAGTTTTACAGAGTAAAACTTCGTCTTACAGTAGTTATGAGTAAGAATCAAATGGACGACAATGAATTTGGTAGTTTGGTAATAAAGTAACTAAAATTGAGTTACTATTAAACCTTTCCCCTAGGCAATACCATCTATTCAAATTTCACTTGTTCTTCACAATTTTTACTTTTGTGAATCCTTTCCGAAATATTTTCAATGGATGTTATATCTTCCAGCTCAGAAAATACTTTGAGCTTTTGAAAATGCTTTATCTGACACACTGACTGGCACAGAGTAAACATGTAAGTATTTATTGAACTAGAAACCAAAGCATGATCTATCCTTTCCTTACAAGTGCATCGTTTCCTATTAAATAATGGGCGGGGTCCTAAAATAGGGATAACCATTTAAATCTACTTTCCCCAAGCTTGTTTTACCTCTATCTCTGTTCTTAATCTGCTTATAAAGCACTCTGTACCACGGAAAAATGTGATGAAAAATGGGCGCACAAATCCCAAACCGCTGCCATCTTGTAGATTCCCATTCATCACGATGCCAAAGGCAGAGCAGAATGGCTCTTTACAGGCTTCTGAGATGGTAAATCTTCATGGGGAAAGACAACCTAAGATATTTTTTCCCACAGAATGTCTGGGGCTTTTCAGTCACCAACCTGGAATGTAGTAGTCCAACCTATAATCCCTTGTGCTGCCAGGATTTTTTAAATGACCTATAGTATATGAAAACATGGCAGATTTTTAAAATATTGACAACTTTGTACTTCTACTGTTCAATAAATTTGTGATGCCCAGATTTCGTGTGGCAGGCTGTAGATCTTCATGGAAATATTTATAATCTATAAATTATAGATTTATCCCTCTATCCAGCTATCCCTCTTTCTTTATGCACATGATGCAGTTGCGGTATAAGAAGGAAATGTGCATTTATCTGCTCTGTTCTGGAAGAAAGTTTTCCGTATAAGTCACCAGTCATTAGAAGTGATTAGAGAAGGCCAAATAAGAATTGATTTGGAGTTAGATAACCAAAACAAGACAATCACTATGAACTCTTATTCAATTATGTCTACAGCGTGAAAAACAAGAGTTGAGATGTTTGAAGGTGAACATGACTCATTGCTTTCAGCTCTTTCAGCAAGATGCTTTTGGTATGTACTAACTGCAGGGTTGTGTTGCTGTGCTCTGCCATTCAAGAAATAATATGTGTTTTTTTTTTCTAAAAAAGGGAAAAGGAAAAGAAGTAAAAATAGGGTAGACTATTTTTCACATTTTTAATAACCATATCCCAACAGAGCAGGGTTTGCCAAATTTTTCTAGTAAAGAGCCGAAGAATAATAAATACAGACTGTGTTGCAACTATAAAATTCTACCATTTTAGTACAAAAAAGCAGCCAATACATTCAAAACAGATGTTCTTGAGATCCTAGAAACATCTACAACCACCGGCATCAGACCAGGTTTGACCACAGAGCAGTGGTTTGCGTATTCTTGCTCTGGGAGATGGCGGGACACTCTTTCTCCCCTCCCCGCCACTGCAGTGCAATTATATGTGATACTGAGTGTAACACCTCCTATGCTCATATTTTAAAAGATTTCTCAGAGCGACATATTTTCTTCCACTTCATCCATTTTAGTCTTTTAACTTGTTATCACATCTCTTTACTTAGCTGCTTCTTTGGTTTCATAAAGATAGAGAAACAATTACTCACACATTTCTTTATATCATGGAGATTATTGTGATCAAAGACCATAAGGCTTTGTGGAAAAGAACCAAGTGAAGGGAAAGGACAAAATAAAATGAGCTGTGCAGCTTGCAGCCATCAGACTTCATTGCCTCACATTAGGGACTCTCATGGCACAGAGGGTCACTCATTGGCCTGCTAATCAAAAGGTCAGCAGTTCAAAACCACCAATCCCTCTGAAGAAAAAAAATATGAGGCTTTCAACTCCTGTAAAGAGGCGTGCCCTTGGAAACCCACAGGGACTGATTTACTCTAACCTCTCAGATGGTGATGAGCTGGAATCGACTTGACGACTGAGTTTTTTGTTTTTTGTTTTTTTCATTTCTTTTTGACTTACTTCACAGTTTTCCCAAAGCTGTCCATGGTCTTTCAGCAGTTTGACTTTGTCAGACTTCTCATTTTCTTTCCGTAGATACTGAAATATATCAAGGAAGGGGTCCAAAAGGAAGTAGAGATTTAAACTTCAGTGGGATGTTTTGGTATCTCATTTATATAAGGAAGAGACTAAAATACTTCTAAAGACATCAAAATTGTTCCAAATTGTTTTCTAGAATTCCATCTCTTGAGCTACACCTCCTTTACAGTATTTTTAAAAGAAAACTCTTGTTCTTTTCTAATGATCAAAATGACAAAGAGGAAGAAAGTGGAAGATGACAGGACATGAGGTTAGGTTTGAGAGATTGAGGGATAGAAACAACAAATAAAACATTTTCAGTTCCTGTTTTCTAAGTCTCTTTTGAACATTTATTGAAATACATACATTAATACTCTCTTTGGACATGAAGTATAGTAATTCTTATGAACAGAAGCAAGCAATATATTTATGCTAAAATATGTTAGCAGAGATTATTTTTAATTGGAAAATAGTATTTTTGAATTTAACCAATTTTAAAAAAGGAAAGGAGTTCTTCAATAATAAGCTAGAAGGATTCATTTTATGAAACTTAATTTTACTACATATAAAATAATATGAAAGCTAGCTATGCTTTAAATTTTTATCCTGACAAAACTGAATTCATAAGCATCTATTTGAAAAAGTACTGTCTTATTAAGATGAAAGTAAACTAAATATAGATACAGACCCCTATAAGCATATATTAATTAGTACAAATTTCTGGCATGAAATTAATATCTTAGCAATAAAAATTAATCTTGGCTGAAAAGGGAAAGCACAGAATTCTTTGTTTTCCTTTTTTCCCTAATCCTAACCCTAACAAAAACAGAATTCTGATGAGATCGAGTGATAAATTAGAATTCTGTTTTGCTCACTAATGAAGCTGAAATAGGCACTTAATGGTTATGTCTATAGAAACTAATCCATTTGCAAAGTTAATAGTTGAAATGAGTCGATATATTTTCTTATAACAAGAGGTGTGATTTTTAAAGAATCTATCTTTTTGAAACATACCCATGCATTTATAAGCACTTGGATAATGAAGTCTTTTGTTCAGTATTTGATATAGAAAATACTCTCCAGTGACCATATAATTTGTGATATAAATGAAACATGAAATGTTACTCTAGAATTCCAAGAAAAATATGATTCATTATTATTCTATTGTTAAGTTTCTTTTGTGACCTGTCATCACTTCTAAGTCATAAAACTTACAAGTAGGAACAATACAATTCAGCCCTGAAAATTAATAATAAGCCTAACTATTCACCATTAGCTACAAATACTTTCTCATTTACTTTACTTGCATATGTTTCTGTTTAATTCTTAATACTTTCCTCCAGATTAAATTTTGGACTTCTCTATCCTCATGCTTAGATAATATAGCACTTAGCAATGAGATAAAAGAATCCATGTCCTAACTACAATAACGAATCCAAGTTAGTTATCCTCTAGTGTTCTTGACCTGGCTAACATGACGTGGAGAAATATGTTTCCACTTGCTGCAGACCTTTGCTCCCATTGCTCAGATCGTCAGGCCAATGAAATTTTAAGATGAGAGACATTACCTTGTTTGAATTAGCTAAGAGTTGACAGAAAGGGTTTAAAGAGGAGCTCTTGACATTATAACACATAGATTGATCATCATATGAATCCTGAAAGATACTATTTTTCCTGAAAAAATAAACAACCAGAAGATGCTTAGAGAGAGAAAGATAATTATATTGAATCCTAAATAACTTTAAGAAGTCTACTACCACTTCTAGTCTGGTCTCATTACCCTATGTCGAGAACCTCACCAAACAGGTTAGGAACTTATTCCTTAATGACCTGTGTCACCATTGTCCTCCTGTTTGGATGGGACTTAATCCCAGAAACTAAACATGCTCTTCTCACTGGAGAGAAGAAACTGGTAACAGAAACATTTCTTGCTCTGTGAGTTTTGCATTCCCTTGTGTATTCAGTGACCATTGTCTTCATAGCACAAAATATATAAATGTACTTCTTTAGTTTTTGTAACCTGCAAACATGACATCTCAGACATAGAATAACTTACTTGTAGAGAGAAAGAGTCAAATATAGAGTTCATTTCATCATTTCCAAGTACTTATGGAGTCAATGCCATTCCTGGTTAGATTTGATACCCTTTCTTGATGTGGACTCATCATCATCTGGTCTCTGGGTCTCAGAATTTGAGCCTGCAGTCTGCTGCCTGGCTTGCAGATTTTGAATTTCTCAGCCCCGTCACCCAGGAGGTAGCAGGTGCTTCCAGCATGATGCCAGACACAGATTTGGGACTATCCACAATTGTGTGAGCCATTTTCTTGAAGTTTTGTTCTCTCTCACTTATCTATTTATCTATCTATCATCTATTTAACATATACAATCTACACACACACTTGTGTGTATTCTTCATTCATTTAGCTTCTTTAGAGAACCCAGCCTATCTGCTAAGGCTGCAAATAACAGGAACATAAACAACTGTGACTTTATAATTAGGAATTTATTTTTCTAACACCAATTTTTCTGGTTAACAGCCACTGATTTTAACTCACAACTTAAGTATATCATGGATATTCTTGCCTTTGTTTTAGTCTGGGTAGACTCTAGAAACAAATCTAGGGAGAATCATATGTGTATAAGAGATAATTTTATATAAAGGGTAATTGTACATTAAGAAAACAGCCAAACCAGTCCAGTCCAAGCCCTTACGTCCGATACTAGCCCATATGTCTGATACCAATCTATAGAATCCTCTTCAGAGTAATGAAGCACATGCAATGGCACTGAATTCAGGACAATCACGGGCCAGTGAGTAGAAAGTCTTTGGATCCAGTGGCATTGTAAGCACTCAGCGCTGGCAGGGGTTTCTACATGACTTCTCCAGCTTCAGAGGTTTGGTTGCATCAGGGTAGGTCTATATGGCTTCTTCAGACCAGGGCACTAGCATAGTTCCATGTGTCTTATCACCTGCAATGTCTCCCAGGGAGAGAATAGACAGAGAGAAGTGTCCCACCTCTAAGGAGGAAAATACCGGAATTCCCAGAATCCTTAGGGAAAGGCTAAGCCCACACAGAACCCTCATTTGCTATGACCTAATTGACAGAGTAGACTCCACACCTTCACTCTTAATCCTCTTGAGTCCCAAGTCTGATGTCAACCAGATTATGTAATGACCACACCTTCCTTCTCAGGAAGCAGTTTGGGCAGAGCAGTTACAATCATGCTGAATTCTGGACACAAAAGCTTGAATGGCACAGGAAAGAAATATCTTCTTTAGAGTACATCTTTCTTATCAATGAGAAAAATCACTTCCCATAAATTCTCCAGAAGAATTTCCCCCACACCTGGCAAACATACCCACCTTGCACAAACTCACTCGATGCATTTTTGAATTGATTGTGCCACTATAGGACAGACCCTGTGGATTTGAGAGACCGATGACAGAAAGAGACAGCCTCATCTTTCTCTCACAGATGTTTGATGTGCTGAACTTGCCGTCAGGAATCCAATAGGTAACCACCACCATACCACCGTAGATGGTAAGTTTTTCTACGATCACACTCTCCATCTGACAAGTCAACTTTTTCTTAGAAAGGGAAAAGGAAAGGGATCAGGAACTGATGAGAGGTTTATATATTTTTATTCTAAAGAATGGACATCCTGCTGAATACAGAGGGTCTTTGGACAAAGAATCAATTGAGAATAACTTGAGGATTATTGCATTCCTTTCCCTCTTATCGCTCCCATTTAAATGTTGTTTTATGTACATGTATCTCCCGCTTTACTTTTCTTGCTTTCTTACCATGGGTTTTGTAGATGAGTATTTTTTTCAGTAATTTTCCATTCAACTATTATTTTTGATTAATTTTGGGGGGCATCATGTAAATGAGTATTGTCTTCATTAATTCTTTAGTTTTTAAATTAATTTAGCCAAATCTGACCAATAACATTCACCAGAATTACATGCTTTTCAAGTAGTGTTCATAGAGCTTTTCACTATACTTTTCTCTGGTGTCACAAAGAAGACAAAAGGCCTATTTTCATAATAATTAATATGTAAACAATGAGTCATATCTTTATTTTTCATTCAAGGAAAATGATTCTTGTAGGAGACCGTGGGAAATATAAAGTTTGATCATTTCTTTTGCCTTTATAAGCAGTGACCTACATTTCTTATTCAACCAAGAAGATCACAAACAAGTTCACTGTGTGTGAATCAATCAATCCCCACACTCTAATAGCTGGCGTTTTTTTGGGGTAATTCTTCATGAGGTAAAGGAGACTGAATACAATTCTCCTTGTTTAGAAATATTCCTCAATCTTTGTTACAGGCAATTTAGTTTGGTGTTTATTTCTTTTACTTTAATGAAGAAAAGGGAAGGTGATTAATTCTTGCTACAAAGAACTAGCTATAATTGATTGCACTGCCCATTTACTATCTATAGGTTAATATAGTACTTTTAATAAAATGAACAAAAAGAAACACTGTGCTTTAGAGCCGAGACCCACTATCAATATACAAACAATTCTTTGAATAAAATGTCCATTGGTAAGCTTTTGCTCATGGTACAAACTTTGAAAATGTTTTTGCAATAGTAGGAACTGAAGGATTTTCTAGTTTAATTTTTTGGTTTTTTAAAAGCATACATTCTACCAAGGAGACTCTGTGATGCCATGGATAGTGCATTGAACTTACAGCATTTATCCAAGACCATTGACTCCTACTTTGAACATCCACATTAAACTCTTCTTGTATAAAAGACTTTTTCATCCAGCACTTTTGTAGTGTTCATTGTACGTCAGGGTATACTCATGCACCATATAACATCAATTCAGAAAGTAGCTGGTCACACACACTTCCATGTTTCTCACCTCCATGTCGTCCATTCCAAGCTTAAGGTCGGGAAGAGCAAATGGCAATACACCATGGCAAGCATCCCCAAAGCTCCTGCCGTCAAGTTGATTCTGCCTCATAGAGACCCTGTAGGACAGAACAGCCCCCGTGAGTGCCTGAGACTAGGACATTTTAACGGAGTAGAAAGCCCGTGTTTCTCCCATGGAACAGCTGGTGTTTTCAAACTGTATTCCTTGCAGTCATCGGCCCAGCAAATAACCACTATTTCACCAGGTCTCCTGCATCAGCACGAGCTATTGTTACTATATTACTATGTGAAAATGTTTTGTTTAGCTCAAAATGTTCAATTATTCCTAGTACGTAGAAAATCATCCTATGGACTAAGATAAATGTTTGACTATATGACTTTCAATAAACCCTATAATTATGTTGATTTATGTATAAATTGCACTATATTAAAATGTACAGACTGATTTACATTATAAATTTATGTTTAGACTGGAAGGTTTAGGGAAATATATAACTATTCTCTGGAGGCTGACTGTAAAATACCATGGTTAACACAAGATTGAAGTCACAAAGTGTCCAATTGTACAGACTGCACTGTGAGTGGTAAGCAATCCATGAAGGTGTGTGAGTGCAAAGTTGCAAAACGAAGCTAACATATGCTCAAAATAGTTTAAAATGCATTTGCTGATATAGGGTTAAAAGGTTGACTACAGGTGACTTTTCCTCTTCATAAACATGACAAAAATGGATAAATAATGAAAAATATGAGAACAGAAGATAATACCATCTGGAAAACTATTATTGTAAAGTTTAGGCACCGGAATTAAAAAGGGGTAAAAGATATGACAGGAAAAAAACACAGCAAAAATAAACATTAAAGCTAACTGACCACACAAAGGGGATTCTGAGTGGAAGTAAACTTTTTCACAACACAAATGACCAAAGAGGCACATCAAATGGGGCTGGGGGCCGGGGGGTGGGGTGGGGGAGGGCAAGTAGCATAGATGATGGGAACTGCTCTTGATTTTCACTTTTCCACACACCCGCTGAGAGGGAAAAAAATGATTAAGGAAATTGAGAAGTCAAACTCACATATAATCAGGCTGAAAAACAAGGTGATTAAACTGACGCATGTACTCTAACTGAAATCAGCTGGCTGACTCTTGACACCTGCTTCTCCAACACACACAGATCCCTGAGAATAAAATAAACCCTCTGAGAAGCAAGCGTGGAGAATTTCACAACGAGCAAGAGCCAAATTTTCAATTACACAAGCAATACTAACTCAAGCATATTTAGAAAATAGGGATAAATACTGGGGGGAGGGATAGGAAATGACTCCTGCTGGTAAAAGGGTAGGAAGTCTTTAATTTTCATGTGTCTGTTTTCATGGGTGGGGGTTGTAAGCTTGGACTCCTAGTAAGCCTATGTACAACCGAAGGGAACATTTCCCTGTCGTGCGTATCTTTTGCCTTGTCTTCCTCACACTTGTCATGTCTGAGCCCCCTGCTACCACCATGATGTCCAGCTTGCTCAGTGAAGAGCTTCCCTCAAGCACAATTAAGTATTCTGCAAATTCCACTCCACTATACATATATTTTTAGGATGCTTTCGTACTAGTTTATTTTCTATTTTCATATTTATATCAAAAATAAATAAGAAAAACGGTACACAAAAAGTTAATAGGAAATTGAGAGGGGGAACTAACTGGGGTACAGACAATGGAGAAGTGAGTGAAGGGACACATGGGACAGTTCACAGTATGAAAAAGTAACAACAATTTGTAATTTATTAAGGGTTCGTGGGGAGGGGGTGTGGAGAGGCAGGGGAATATCGGGAGCTGGTTCTGTGGGCCTAAGCGGAGGGAGGGCGTTTTGAGAGTGATGATGACAACAAATGTGCCAATGTGGTCTGCATACAATTGGTGTGTGTACGGGGGTTGTATGAGCCCCCAATAAAATGATTTATATTATTAAAAAAGGAGGGGGGAAAGGGGAACTTATACCAAAGGCACAAGTCGAAAATATTTGTAAATGAAGATGGCAACATGTGCACAAATATGCTTCATACAAAAGATGTATTAAATATTATAAGAGCTGTAAGAGCTCCCAATCAAATTATTGGGGAAAAAAAGTAAAATAAAGTATTTGTGGCACAAAAAGAGATGTAGAAAGCAGCAGCATCCAATGTTAGCTATAATGTGGACAATTGGGCACACTTACCCAATGCTATCAATTGCTTCAAAAAGGAGGCCTTGAGCAAACAATCAAATCAATATGAGGGGGAGTGCAGAGTAGACACCCAAAGCCCATCTGTAGACAATGGAGCATCCCCCTTACCGAAGGGTCACAAGGAAAAGCCTAGTCAGTCAGGGTGCCCCACAGCATGGAAGAAACATATGACTTTCCTCTAGTTCTTTAATGCTTGCTCTCCCCCATCTCTCACCCCAGCCCACTATCATGATCCCAAGTCTACTCATGTACACAGTTACAAATAAGAGCTGGAAACACAGGGAACCCAAGGCAGATCAACACCACCCCCCACCACAACCCATGGTGAGAGTGGCCATACCAGGAGGTAAGGGGAGAGTAGTGGGGAGAAAGGGAGAACCTATCACAATGATCTACAGATAATCCTCTCCCTGGGGGAAGAACAACAGAAATGTAGGTGAGGGAAGACATCAGCCGGTGTTAGACATGAAAAAAATATATAAATTATCAAGGGTTTCTGAGGGAGGGAAGGTGGAGAAGGGAGGGGGACTGTGCGGAGCCAATACCAAAGAGAAATTAAGAGAATGATGATGGCAAAAAATGTCCAAATGTGCCTGATACAATGTTTGTCTGTATATATTGTGATAAGAGCTATATGAGCCCCCAGTAAAATGCTTTTTTAATGAGGTCTGATTAAAAATTAAGTAGGTACAAAATTCTAGTTGGGCTGTTTGTATATAGATATGCAAGTATCAAACCCCAAACAAAACAAAGCAAACTCAGTGCCACCGGGTTTCCAAGACTGTAACTCGATACTGGGTAGGAATCCTCGTTTTCCTTCTAAGCAGCCTCTGGTGGTTTCGTTCTGCTAACCTTGCAGTAATACCCAGCTTGTAACAGCTGTGTCACCAAGCCTCCTGAGGAGTGGCTGTGCAGGGCTGCTGACCCCAAGGTCAACTGTTCAAAACCACCAGTCCCTCTGCTGGAGGAAGTTCTTTCTACCTTCACAAAGAGTTACAGTGTTGAAAACTCTCAAGGGCGCTTCTACCCTATCTGGTAGGGTCCCGATGAGTCAGAATGGACTTGATGGAAATGAATTTGATTTTTAAAAGCATTAGTACCTATAAATATGGGTACAAGGATGAGTCGTAAGTCCTTTTGAGTAAAGGCACAAACATGCCTACAGATAGAATTTGAGTACCAATATCTGTTTCCTCTTAATGAAAAAAATCTATTATTAGTTTCCTAAATTTGATTTCTGTTTTAATTCCCCTGTCTTTATTTCATCAAATATCTCCATCTCCAACTGTGTCCAGAGATGATCCTCTCTTAAATAAACCTCCCAAATTCTGCCATTAGGAGGGAGAAAGACTGTGGACCTATGCATTATCTTTCTTTGACCTTCACAAGTGCTTCTGTTTGAGTATTGCGTGCTCTCCTTTGTCGAGAGCATACTATCAATTGCTCATATTGGCGGAACGGAGAGGCACAGGATTCTGCAGAAAGGTTTTCATTCTTTGCGCTAAGCTTTTAGTTCTCTTGTGCCTATTATTGGCGCAGGAGAAGAATTGGGCTTTCTGTTCCTGTCAATGGTTACAGTCTAAGAAACCCCCAGGGGATCATTGTGAGTCTGTACAGACTGGATGGACATGAGCGAGCCTATTAGAGCAGATACTTTACAATCATCTCAGTTTTAGCTGCTATGATTGTTGCTCCTCCCCGTTGGACTGCTAACCACAAAGTCAGCAGTTCGAAACCAGGCACACTCTGAAAGAAAGATAAGGCTTTCTAGTCTCATAAACATTTCCAGACTTGGAAGTTCTAGTGTGCTCTTCGGGGTTACTCTAAATGAGAATCAACTCGATGGCCGTACATTTTTAGTAATCTTCAATCTTTTCTGCTATGTTCTATTAAGCCAATACATCTGCATTTATAAATAATTATAAATCAGTGGAGAGCTACAAAGAAATGTACAGTGGAGTCTATGCACACTTCCTTCATCCTGCTCCAGTATTAATTGCTTATGCAATCACAGTACAGTATCAAAACAAAGAAAGTGACTTTGACTTACTCCATATCACCAACGCAGACTTCAACAGCCCCAATGGTGCATTGGCATCGAGGTTAAGGTTTGCACTGCTAACTGAAGGTCAGCAGATCGAAACCGCAGCCACTCCTCAAGATCAAGATGATGATTTCTACCCCAGCAAAGAATGTCATCATCTTAAGCCCATAAGGGCAGTTCTAACCTACCTTGTTAGGTGGCCATGAGTCAGAATTAAAGGCAGTGAGTAGGGTTTTTAGTTTTGGATGTCAGAGCCTCCGACTTCAAGGGGAGCAGCTGAAACGCACCTCTAGACCACAGGACAAAAATGAGGTTTTCGTCATCTGTAAAAATTTGCATCTTTGGAAAGCCAAAGGGGCAGTTCTATTCTGTCCTGTAAGGTTACTCGGAGTGAGAATGAACTAGAGGGCAATGGGTTTTTTGCTTTATAGATGTCAGCAAGCTAACTATATTCTTTTTTCTCTTTTTAAAAATTTCCCCATGTTTCCTTTTCCCCCTTCTCCTCCCCTATGAACTCCTAATAATTTAAAAATTCTTATTATCCCTAACTTTATTTTATAGGCAATTCTGACTTCATATGAGTTGTTAAGACATCTTTAAATGTCACTATATCTTTTGAAAGAATTAGTTTGTATACTTAGCTTAATTTCCATGAGAGTCATGGATTAATTGTTCACTCTTTTTAGTTCTGAAAAGGAGTCCACATCTACTACTCATCTGTCAACTTGCTCTACCTTGGTGGCTTACATATTATATAGGGCCATTGCCGATCCAACACAAATAAGAGCATTTCAAATACCCATAGTCATCCATGGTACGTGGTCGGGATGGTAATGTAGAATGGACGGCAGTTTGTTCTGCGGTAAATAGTTCTTCATGACTTGATGGCAACTGGCATTGGTACAAGTGGTTCTTAGCACAGTCCCCCTATCTTTTGTCAAGCCATTCATCTTTCAAGAACAGTTAGGTAGTTTCCAGTTCTCGCCTAGTACAAGTGGAGCAACTACGAAATTTTCTGAATAAATTCCAGTGCAAAAATAAGTTGTCCTTTCTCTGGGATAAGTGCCCAAGAGTGCAACCCACAATCATATGGCAAGTCCATTTAGGTTTTTGAAGAAAATGTATTTTCTAGAGCAACTGTATTTATTTACATCTCTACCCACCGTGAATGAGCAGTACAATTTCTTTGTAACCTCATCAGCCACTTTGTATTGGCATTTCATTTCCCCCAATTATTGTGATAGGTATTTAGTGATAGCTTATGTAGTTTTAATTTTCATTTCTCCAGGAACTAATGGCATTGAATATATCTTACATAGTTACTTATCATGCATCCGCTCTGTTGAAAAGTCGTTGGATGTTTTCTGGGTCATTCTAATTGACTTGTTCTTGGTGTTTTGTTTTGTTTCTTAAACTTTGGTTTATGACATGTTCCAGATATCAAGGCCTTTATGGATATGCAATATATTCATATGTTCTTTCAGTTTATAATTTGGCTTTTTATATTTTCACAAAACAAAATTGATTTATCTGTTTTCCTTTTATTTAGGAAGATTTGTGTATCAAACTAAGGACTCTTTGCTGGTCCTGGATTTCATGTTTTTCTTTCCCATGTACTTCTCTAGTAACATCCACATCATGATGAATGATTCCTGGTGCTTTATTTTAAAAATGTATTGGGCAGAATAGTGCACGTTTATTTCTGCTTTTTTATTGCTTATTTGACCTTTGTGTGTATCCCTCTGTTCTGAACACACTACCATGATTACTTTTTTAAAAGCTCTTTATTGCTTTTTTAACATGGAATCAGGAGATGGTAAAATGTGATGTAAGTATTTTATCTGTAATTTTTTGTTAAAGTCTACCTGTGTGTATGTATTTTTTAACATTTAATTTTTCACTAGCCATTGCACAAAGTCTTCATTTTATATGCTTTAAAAAATATTTTTATTTTAGTTACCAGATCTGTATAAGGTCTATACATATTTTAAAACAATATGTGGGGGCTGAGCCCCGGTGGCGTAGTGGTTGTGCACGGGACTGCGGCCCACTGGGATGGAGGTTCCATTCCAGCAGTGGGACTGGGCCTCCTACTCCCACCACCGGAGAGCAGTGATGCCAAAAAAAACCCCAAAAAACAATATTTGGCTAGATGGCAGATATTAGAATAAATGCAATAATAACATTTTTCAACTCAAAGGTACAGGGTAAAAAGAGAATCAGAAAAAGTTAGCTAGATAGGGTAATATGGAAGCTTGCTTTTCTCAAATATAGAGAATGTACATGTGATGAAATTAGCAATTGACACATAGGATTAATTTCAAAACACAGTATCTGAGGACTTCTATTTCTAGCCAAAAATATTAGGAAAGATTCACCTTTCTATCTAAAACAATGAAAAGTTATACAAAAGGTATGAGTCAGTGCCACAGAAGACATCGAGGCAACTCTTCCTCAAGGTGGGAAAACAAGTCAGATGAGCCCTGGGCTGGCCCCTGCTTCCCTGCCTGAAGAGTAAGAAGTAAGCGAGAGATTTGTGCAGGGCCTGGAGTGCCATTCAATGAGGAGGTGATACTCAAGTTCTAGCAATGCCAAGGTAGCTAGAATTTACAAGGTAGAGTACCAGAGAAGTAGGAACTGCAGGGATAGAAGATTCCAGAGGTCAACTGAGAGAGAGAATTATGTGCATTTGTGGAGAGGAGCCACACAAAAGAATTAGCAGGAACATTGTCTATACACAACAACTAGAATAGTTGACATAACTCAAGTAGCATCAAGTAGATTTCTAAAATGGTTTTGCTTCAATCTCAGGGAAATATTTGCCTTTGTGCTGATCCTAACAAATTAGCTTAGAAGGAAGACTCAAAAGGGACATGCTGTTTGCAAACAACCATGTGCAGAACAAAGGTCAAGAATATTCAGATGAGTACAAAAATATCTAGACTCTCAAAGATTAAATTAGCAACACCTGGCAACTAATAAATCATGACAAGTGTACAAAGAAACACACAAAGACAAGCTGTAGTGAAGAAATCAGCAAATCAAAAAGTTATCCAAAAATGAAGCAAATCAAAAGCTTTTCCAAAAATGAAGCTTTATCTTGACAACGTTCTCAAGTCTTATCATGGTATGATTCTGACATATTAAGGAATTAAGGAATTCAGGGACATGATCAATCACTGGTAATTAAATGGAGAATGTAAAGGGGAAATAAAAAATTTACCAGAAACCACTCAATTCCAAGTATTGAATGGATTATTGTCTCTCCCACCCCACCCCATACAATGAAAAGAGGCTGGGAGCAGAGACATTAAAACCTTGAAGCATCAGATAGCCACACAAGTAAATATTACTAGTGCACTTAAGTATGCTGGCATACTTTTGTATTTTATTTGCAAAAATACTACCATGGTATAATGCTTAATTATGACTAAAGGAATATCATTCAGTCTCAAGGACCCTAGCATTATTTCAAGAGTCCTGAGACCTCTTGTGGGTCCAAATTCACATTGGACACAATAACATGCAACTACTAGGTATTCAAGGAAGTAAGCTTTCCCCCTTTTTTCTTCTACTTTTCCCTTCCTGTAAGAACTAAAACAATTAAATTGGTAGTTTTTAAAGTTCCAGTCCTAGTTCATTATAATAAAGACATAGACATTAACCATTTGTTTGAGAGGTTTCACAATACCCATAGTGTGTTGGAAATGGTGGCATCGAAACTGGAAACAAACAAACCCAGCTTATGAGATTTTGCACCCATGGCCTTTTCCATCCCATTGCCATTGCTTGTTCTCATACTATCTGTGATGACACTAACTTCCTAGCTGTCATCACTCCCTTGGTTTTCGGCTCTGATCAGGGATGGCTTTTCTGCCGAGGTCCTGGCATGTTTTGCGTCATTGCAGAAAGCTCGTCAGCAGCTGCTTCAGCAGTCAGAACCTGCCGGCAAAGGAAATTAAGCACAGAGCAAAACACACAAGCCAGACCACAGAAGACTCCATTTGATTCCTTCGTCATCTAGAAAAGTCTGCTAAACGTTATTCTCTCACTTGGCGTATCCATTGCTATGTCAGTAAAATTGTTCTCATTTTGGAAACGCAATTCTGCCCATGATTGTTAGGATACGTGCTGTGATTTTGAAGAACATTATATGGAGAAATCTGAAAAACTGGACTTTAATACAATTTTAAGTGAAAAAAAAATTTTAAACATTTGTTTCCTTTTCTTATTAAGAACTAGAACAGAGAGACCTTACCAGGCTTGAATTAAGGACCCAGCCTGCTGAGCCCTTGCCATGGCAAAGGACAATCATAGTCACAGGTGGGAGAAGAGCTTGTACAGAGAACTCCTCTCTGTGAAAGTATAAGTTGAGGTTGAATGGACTAATTTTTCAAGAATACGATGGAACAAATGAGCTCTGTAAATGTGTTACAGGGGACCACCCTTTTGCCCAGGGGAAACTGCAAGTTAGGAAATTGAGTGGAATTGCATGACAATCGCCTGTCGATGTGTTGTTGCAATCATTGCCAAATGAGCTTCAGCAAAGTTTTACTCGAATATGATATCAAGGATAATTTTCTGTAGTCCAAACATTCTATTGGTTCACCTTTCTTCCTGGAGATGTCATCAAATTGATTACCATGTATTCTGTGTGGGCAAGTTACAGGTATATGGGCCCATTTATGTCATTGAAAAGAAATTTGCAATGAAGGATTCATTCTCTAGCACACAATTTCCAACTTTGTTTCTATTAGCAAGGTCATGTTTCCCAATTGCTATTGCTTCCTCTTTGTTTCTAACTCTCACATTCTGTTCTTCAGTAATTATGAATGTATTATGGTTGCATGTTTGATCAAATTCAGGCTGAAGAAGTTGGTAGAATATTTCAATTTCTTCACCACGGCTTAGTGGTTGATGCATCCATCAGAATAATAGTTGTATTAACTGAAATTCCTTATAGTCAGAGGGATATTATCCTTTCGTAGACAACATTGTATTTCGAGAGAATTTAAAAGTGTTTTTTTTAACTTTTGAATAACTTTAAAAATTATAAATTAGGTATAGGTTTACATTTTAGAGCATCAACTTTGTATTTACAGTTTAAATTACTAATGAACACCCTTCCCTCACCACCCCACTGCCCCACCGTGCTCCTTGAGTTCTCTGCTCATCCTTGTGGACAACTGTTTCCACTTCACCCTCCCTTTCCCCACACCCTTTGACAATCTGCAAAGTCTGCTCCCTTCAGTGTTCAAGTCTTTATCTTGATTCCCATTTCTCTGTATCCTTGCTAGCATTTGTTGTTTTCCATTTTTAATTTGGCTGACATTGCTGGATTAAAGTTGTTGCTGTAATTTGCACCTCGGAGATGCCTGGTGATTGTGACCAGTTCTTCAAAAGTTGTTAGTCATTTGGATGCTGTCTTTGGTACAATGTCTATTTATATATTTTGCTAACTTTTTCATTGGTTTATTTGTCATTTTCTTATTGAAATATTGTATGTTCTATAGATTTTAGAGATTGGTTGCTTGTCCTCGGTGTTGTTGTGATTTCCCCCATTGTGTATTATTTTAATAGGTCCCAGGCATCTATTTCACTAGCTAGTGTCTATATTTCCTCTATTATATTTGACAGAGTGTCTATGTCCTGATCTAGGGACTTTCAGTATGTTCCTATTTTTTTCATTAGCAATCTTTTTAGCTTTGAAATTTACATTTAGGTCTTTAATCCATGTTGTTTGTTTTTGTACATGGGATGAGGTTTAATTCTTCTGCAGATGGAAATTCAATTTTACCAGCAGCTTTTGTTGAAGAGATTCTCTTTTCTCATTCACTATTTTTTGAAGGTCAATTTGTTCCTGAAGGCCAATTGTATGTGGGTGGATGAATTTATTTCTGTGTTTTATATTCTGCTCCCTTGGTGTATGAATCTATTATTGTGACAGTACTGGAATATTTTAACAATTATGATTGTGTAATAACTTTTGAGCTCTGGAAGTAAGAGGCCCCTACGTTGTTCTTCTTCTGAAGTCTTTGCTTATCTTGGCCCCTGTCCTCTTCATATGACATTAGTAATTACTAGTTCCACGTCTCTAATGAGTATAGTTAGCATCTTGACTAGAATTGTGTCATATGTATAGATTGCCTTAGGTAATATTGGCACTTCACAATACTCAGCCTTTTATCCACGAACGTGGGAGCTGTGGGGGACATAGTGGCAAATCTGCAAGGTCCACTGTTCAAAGTCACCAGCTGTTCCTGGGGAGAAAGACAGGACTTTTTACTCCTGTAACAGTTGTAGTCTCAGAAACTCATAGGGGCCATTCTTACCCCCCACCCACCCACCAAGGGATCACAGCGAGCCAGTATTGGCTTGATTAGTTACCCATGATCATGGACTATTTTCCATTTATGTTGGTCTCTTTTAGTTTCTTGTAGTTGTGTTCTGTAGTTTTCTTTGTACAAGTATTTTTCCCCCATGGTTAGGTTTATTCCTAATAATTTAGTTTGGAAGAAGAGGAAGATTTCACAACACAATAAAGACCATATATGCATATACCAATAGATACCTATATATATATACCTATATATATATACCAA
Organism: Nesogale talazaci; assembly: GCA_004026705.1. NCBI lineage: Eukaryota > Metazoa > Chordata > Mammalia > Afrosoricida > Tenrecidae > Nesogale > Nesogale talazaci. The sequence continues at coordinate 24,570 of PVJH01010335.1, forward strand.
TATATACCAATATCTCACTGAATGAGAAGCTGAAAGCATTCCCTGGGCACACTGGAACCAGACAAAGATGCCCTGTATTACCATATTTATTCAACATTATGCTTGATGTCTTAGCCAGGGTATTAAGAAAAAAAAAAGAGAAAGGCATCCAGACTGGTAAAGAAGTGAAACTTTCGCATATTGATTGACAAGGATATGATTTCATATGTAGAAAATTCCAAAGATTCAACAACAAAAATCTTATAGATAAGAGAAAAATTGGCCAACACGACAGGATATAAGTTTAAAATATAAAACACAGTGGTATTCCTGTATACTGATGAGTACTCTGTGAAAGAAATAAAGAAAATAGTAACATTTGCAATAGGTGTACAAAAACATTTTTCTACAATGAATGAAATACTATTTCTCTTGAATCTGTCATTTATGGCATCTTTAGCCATTTGATCAGACTATTCTAAGTGGTCAATCCTAGTCATTCATATATATAAATGCTACTGAGAAAATTAAAGGCAGGTAATGAGAAAGAAAGCATAAGTTAGGGGATGGTGAATGCTCTATTTAACTTTGCATTTAGTGCTCTGTGAAGACTTCCCTGATGAGGTCATTCTAAGACTGGGGAGTGAGGAATTGAGTCATGAATATACTCAGGAGGACAGTCTCAGGCCAAGGAAGCAGCAAGTGAGTGAGCTCTTTCAACTAAAGAGGACGAGGTGGGTGGTCAAGAGTAAACAAGAGAACACATGGTAGGAGGAAAGGCTAAGGATATCTAGCAGCTCCTAGTCCTGTAAGCTTTGTCTACTGTTGCAACTTTGCTGTTTCCTCTGAGAGGAGGAAATCATTCTGAGGAAGACCATGCGAAGATTTTAGTTAGAGGAGATATGTGTTCTGGCAAGACTTTGAAAATAGTATTTAAATTGTAAATTACTTTTATTGTGGAGATTTAGGTAACATTTATTTTAAGTATTATATTGTGGAGATTTTGCTGATGAAGTTATTATTTTCTTGTGGGTATTTAGGTGGGATTTATTTTAATTATTTTTATTGTGAATTAACAATGCATGCTAGTTAGGTAAAATTAGGAGGCTAAATGGAATTAGGGGTTGGGGATTTGCATTTCAGATCATCAATTTTGTGTTCTACATCATACACTATCAAGCAAACACCCACTCACTTACCCTGCCCCTATTTTAATTTCTCCTCTCCCTTTAATGGGATGCGATCTACCTCTTTTCTGAGGCTAGCTGACAAAGACATTTGAAGAATTCTTTTTACTGTTTTGTAGGAGGCAGCAGGGAACGATGCACATGGTGTATGAGGAGATATTTAATAGCATATGAAAGGAAGCTTGAGAGCGTGGATTACGATAGTGAAAAGTAGCCAGAATCAGGGTGTGTTATAAAGATAATGATGATATTGGAGAGAATGATGTAATTGGAGAGAAATGGGGAAATGAAAGAAAAGTCTAAATTGGAATGGAAGACAGTATGCCTTTATTTAACATGCTTCAAAATATTGATACTATAATTGCCATTTGATTGAAAGCCATCACACGCAAAAGAGCACACATTACTCTGGCAAGTTCCCCATAAGAAAGCTTAAGATATACTAGTAAAATATCATGGGTGAAAAACGAGTTAGAGATGGGTTCCCCGCAAACATTAAATTATGGAGCATCAATAGTTTGAGGCCTATAAATGTCGAAGTCGCTATGTTTCTGTCTTTGTTGTGTGTGCCGTTGAGTCGATGCTCACACTTAGCGACCCTACCGCCCCAAGGAGGGCTACTCCACGTGGCTCTCTGAGCTGGAGTCTTGGCATTCCTTCTCCCTCAGAACCTCCCACAGGCTCAAGGCGCCGACCTTTCTCTTTGCAGATAAGAGTTTAACCACAGAACCACCAGGAATCCGGAGACAACTGTAGAAAGATCACCTTGATATGATTTCTGCTGTATGCAAATATAAGTAAGGGTTTCACTAAAGAGATATTTATCTAAGATGATACTGAATAGCCCATACAAAATGGAACGAACATGAACACTTAAAAGATTGACAAGAAAGACACCAAGAAAAAAAGAAGTGAACAGCAAAATGGATGCCATGAAGAAAACCTAAACTGACCAGAATCTAAGGCGATCCGATTATACACTTGAGGTGGCACCCCTTATCAAATTAAATACTAAAATTTGCACCCCTTGTCGAATTGAACACCCATGACTGCACATATGGATACCTCACCCACCCACCCCCACGCTCACTCCCTAAATTGTATAAGAATCCAGCTAGGAGCCCAGAAGGGCTGAGCTTCTGGAAGATTGCACCGAAACAGAACTCGCCCTTCCTTCTTTACTTTTGCTGTGAAGTCTTGTGCATTTTTTTCTTGACGTGCTCTTGATGTGTGTGAATGCAGTTGGAATAAATTGTTTAAAAGACTGTGTGGCCCAGAGGCTGTGTTATGCTTGTGAGAGAACCTAGCCTAGTCATTGTGTGAAGAAGGTTAGAGACCAAAAGGTCGCTGCCCTGGTGCAGGAGGTGACTTATACTTAAGCCATATCCTGGGGAAGACTACTTGGAGCATGTCGGGTCACTCACTGCTCCTGTGCATAAGCTGATTGATTCCAGAGCTCTGTCTTTGGAACTGTCTTAGAGGCAAAAGATGATGCAAATATAGAATTTCATTTTATGGATTCAATTAAAAATACGTGCTATTGCTATTAGGTACAATGGAGGTGACGGTGTGATGGACTCCACAGCAACCCTCTGTACGGCCGAACACAGAACTCGCTGCCCAGTTCTGTGCCATCTTCACAATCTTTCCTTTGAAAGATTGCAGCTGCTATATCAATCCTGCTCATTGAATATTTACCTCATTCTGCTGACTCTCTACCAATCAGGGTGTAATCTCTTCCAATATGAAGGGCTCATCTTTGTGCCATTATATTAGAGAAAGCTCCACACTAAATGATAAAATATTCTTTCTTTATAAAAAATCATTTTATTGGGGAGCATACAACTCTTATCACAATCCATAGACACATCCATTGTGTGCAAAGCACTTTAGTTGCCACCATCATTCTCAAAACATTTGCTGTCTATTTATGCCCTTTGTATCAGCTCCTCATTTCCCCCCTCCCTCCCCACTTCCTCCTCCCTCATGAACCTTTGATAATTTATAAATTATTATTACTTTGTCACCTCTTACACTGTCCGATGTCTCCCTTCACCCACTTCCCCATTGTCCATATTCCAGGGAAAAAGTTACATGTAAATCCTTATAATTCATACTCAATTTCTACTCCACCTTCCCCCCACCCGCCTAGAATCACTACTTTCATCACTGGTCATGAAGGAATCATTTTTTCCTGGATTCCCCATGTTTCTGGTTCCTGTTTGGTTCCAGTGTGCCCGATTTGGTCTAGCCAGATTTGTGAGGTAGAATTGAGTTCATGATAGTGGGGGACAGGAAGGATGGAAAAACTAGAGGAAAGATGTAGGCTTTATCATTGCTACACTGCACCCTAACTGGTTCATATCCTCCCTGTGGCCCTTCTATAAGCGGATACCTATAGGTAAGTTTTGAGCCCCTAATCTGCACTCTCCTTCATTTACAATGATATAATTTTTAGCTCTTTGGTGTCTGATACTCGATCCCTTCAATCCTCATGGTCACACAGGCTGAAGTGTTTGTTGTATGTGGACTTTGTTGCTTCTGAGCTAGATGGCTGCTGGTTTTAAAATGTTCTTTTCAGAATTAGGTCATTAAGCTATTTTTTATAGTCTGCCTTAATTTGGAAGTTCTGCTGAAATCTGTTCACCAAGCATGATCTTGCTATAATTTGAAATATCACTTCATAATTTCCAGCATCACAGCAACTTGCAAGCCCTCACAATAAAACAGACTGACAGAGAAGTGGTATAAAAATATGTGCAAGGAAAGAAAACCAGTCATTTTAATAAACTTCTAACTTTAAAATAGTTGATAAATAAATCTACATTTTTACTATATTTAGTGCTATAGAATATGGTTTAAAGGTTTATTTTATTGTATTTTCTCTATATGAATGGTGAAATCTGATCACAGATGCAAAGAAATAAAAATATTTACATAGGACTCTTGAACAATTTAGAATTTTTGGTATCACCTAAGACAAGTGTCAGCTTTTGATTGACTTTTCGTTACCTTTAAAAAATCACTTTAAAATAATAGCGCTGATGGTAGAGAGTTAAATGGAAAACAAAAACTCTGGTCTACATCGCAAACCAGAGAGCATGTGTTAGGCTTAGTTAACAGAAGAAAGGTGCTAGTCAGTTCAATGTTAAATTGACAATTATTAATTTTTTTTGCCCAGGAGCGAGACATAGATAAAGATGTTCAATATTTACTTTAACTAGAGAAGGGCAAGGGTGGAATAGGAACTAGAGCACTTGGACATCAGAAATTAATTTGTGGAGGCAAATTCAATGACAAGAGCATGTTGAAGGTCTATGAATAAAGCTCATGACTACACCAAGAGAGCAGATTGTATGAATGCTGATTTATACGTAGGCAGGCATCTGTGTTTATTTAACATACCAAATTATTGCTAATAAATTTCAAAACAATTAAAGCAGGTGTGTTTAATAGATACTAATATATACCTGGAATTTGTTTGCCGCGGGTAAAAATTAAACAAGCAATATGTCAATCTTTGCAATGTTCAACTTTCATTAGCTGTTATATACTAAGTATGTTACAACTTTATCAAATTTCGTTTTCAATAACAAAATAAAAATATTTTTACTTCACTGCCAAGGAAACTGACGCTCAGAAAATCCAAAAACTTGCATGCATTTACATAAAGAGTTAATGCCTAGTCTGGTGTTAGAGCACCAAACACTTCCTCTAGCACGCAGCTCTGTTGGTTAGCGTTTGTGTCAACTAGACACTCTTAGATAAAAGCAGGGGCAGAACCCAACCCGTCAAAGTGATGCTACCTTCTGTGGGTGCCTGCTGTGTAAGAGAGAGATCCAGAGTGAACGAAGCACTCTTTCCCTTTTGCCCTTACTGGGAACTGGACTGGTTTGTCAATTTCTTGTTCTGTCATCAGCCAATTCTAGGATTCTTACCAGACTGCTAGTCTTGGATTAACTTGCTCTCCATCCACCAGCCTGTGGCTCTCCTCTTCATTATTCTTCTTCCTGTTTGCCAGCATTCACAGCTACATGAATCAGGAGAAGCCTCCAAAAGGGATTGTCAGAAGAATGAATAAATCTGTTTTCAAATAAATACAGCCACAATGTTCGTCATATGTAAATATTTTGAAATTTTGTCTCGCATACTTTGGTCATATTGCCAGGAGGGGCCAGGCTCTGGAGAAAGCCATAATGCTTGCTATGATGTAGAGGGAAAGAAAAAATTAGGAATCCCTCCATGGTTTTGATTGATAAAATGGCTGCAAAAATGAGCTAATGTATGCTCATAGGTATGGTGAGAGAATAAAAGCCTGTTTCACACCTTTCTTGATTTTACATCATACAGTATTCCTTTGTTCTGCTTGCACAACTTCCTCTGATCCATGGACAGGATCCGCATCACTAGGACTGTGTTCTGAAATCAGCATTTGCTTATGAAGATCAACGATCGCAGCCTGCACTATGAATTACTACTTAATGTAAATAAAACAGAAATCTTCATAAGTAGATAAATGGGTAACATTATGATAAAAGGAGAAGAGTTTGATGCTTTCTAGAATTTCACTTTACTTGGACCCACATTCTATACTCATAGGAACATCAGTGAAGAAATCAAACAACACATTACCCTGGGAAAATCTGTTGCACAAGACCTCTTTAAAGTGGTGAAGAACAAGGATGTCTCTTTGAGGACTGAGGTGTGCCAGACCCAAGTCATGGGATTTTCAGTCACTTCATATGTAAAAGGAAGAATACGGAATAAAATTGAAGAAGGAACACCATTTAAATTTTTGATACATTTGAGTTACGATGTTGAAAATGACTATTGAAAGGACCATGAACTGACAAAAGAACAAGCAAGTACACCCAGGATGTTCCTTAGAAGCAAGAATGGTTAAACTGTGTCTAACATGCTTTGAAAATGTTATCAGAAGAAATATGGTTATGGAAAACAGGCCATGCTTGGTAAAGTACAGGGATAGTGCAAGCAAAGACCCTCAACCACATGGGTTGACACAGTGGCTACAACAGTAGGCTCAAACACCACCCTTGTGAAAGTGGCATGGGACTGGGCAGTGTTTCACGTATGGTCGCTATGATTCAGAATGTACTCAGTGTCACCTAACAATAACTCCTTGTCTTCTTTGATCCCATTTCTAAAATTAATGCAGCAATTACAGATGTGTAAAAAAAAGTGCAATATAGAATTCTGATTGGTGTCTTATTCTTTAACACCTAACTAGATCCACATTAATGCTTCAAAAGCCTTTGCAATTTTACTTGTAGAGTCATAATAAGTAGTTGCCTCATATGTTCCTTCTCCTGATTTCTTATTTCTAATATTTTCAGATATAGAGTTTCTTCATTGTTTAATGAACATATTGAGTTTGAAGTAAAATACGTATATTTGCTTCTCCACTACTTCTTTGTCGATAAATCCCCACTCTGGTCCATTAAAACCATCTGTAAAGAAGTGTTGCATTCTCTCTCTAAATCTAACCTGTCTTTTGTGGACTCTCCTAGTTTATTGAGTATTCTCCTTATCTCCTTAAGTTCACATAAGATTTTCTGGATAGCTCTAACCAACTGCCTAGCATGATGTATCTTTATTTCTCAGGTCCTATCGATATGATCTGTTTCCTCAATGAACTTATATTAAAGATTTTTCTTCTACCTTTCTAAAGTATCTAAAGGATGACCATACTTTCTTCTCTGATTCCAATTTCCTTTTGCTCAATTTTCCTGTAAATACTATCTTGAAGGTGATTAGAAGCTAACCACCAACTCTAGTTGTCCTTAGAATTCTTATACTCTTTGAATTTCTCTACAACCAGATTATTATTTTTGTTTGTTTTGGGGGGAGCATCACTGCCCTCTGGTGGTCGTGGGAGCTCAACCAGATTATTTTTAGCACAGCCCCATTTTGAGACTTGTTTGGAGGCTTTAACAAAAGAGCGCAGCTGCTCGTATACCCTCGACCGAAGGAAAATCCTCTTTCCATCAGGGAAGATCGTCCTCTTCAACACAGCGCACAGCTTTGGGAAGAATGCACACGGAGCGGTGAGGGAGGAAGGGGACATCCCTGAACCAGCCAGATCAACCGAATCAACCCCGACAATCAATGAGGTGACAGATGTCGCGGTCAGATCGCCTTCACATCCCACAGACCCATTTTGAAAACCCTTCTTTTCTGGCATTTTCGTGATAGTGAATTCTTCTTTATCTCTTAGGCTATGCCTTTGTGTCTCTTCTGATTGTTTGATCTTTTAAGAGGAGTTTTATTTTCATCTTCTATTTCAACCGTTTCCTCTGTGCTGAAATATCTCCCTTGCAATGTCATTCATCCCCAGAATAACAACTCATATCTTTAAAGTTTTTGAAATCTCCCTTTAATTTATCCTTTTAGATGTTGATGCATAGTCAACTTATTTTCTTTATCCATGTATATATTGATTAGTTAAAAGTTATATTGAGTTCTAATACATATTAAGTAGCAATAGTAAAGAAAACTGGTTTAAACTTTATTTATTAATAAAACATTAATAGTATGAATAGTGGAATCAATAGAACAGGAATAAAATGATAGAATCATAGAAATGAACTAAGAAAGACAAAGAGAATGATGACATAAAATCGAGGATGCAGGAAATAAATATATTTCTACTTATATTGATATTTTGCAAGATAGCCCTGACCTTCCTAGCAAATACAGTCAAAAGGTAAACCTATAGTGCTATTGTAAGGTGCCATCAAGTTGACTTCAACTCACAGCACTCACTCTCTCTGCAAAATAATGAAATATTTCCCAGCCCTGCATCAACATCACAATTTTTATTAGGGTGGAGACAATTGTTGTAGCCATTGTGTTAATCCATCTTATTGAAGGTCTTCTGCTCTTTAAAAAATCATGTATTTTACCAAGCATTATTTTTTTTCAAAGAAATGATCTCTCTTTAAAGCACACTCAAAATGTGGTCATTCTCCTTTTTAAAGAGCATTCTAACTATACTTCTTCCAAGGCTGATGTATTGATTCTTTCAATAGCCCCTGGTATTTTCAATATTCTTCATCAAAATATTAATTAGAACATATCAGTTCTTCTTTGGTCTTCTTTATTCAATGTTCAACTTTCACATTATATTAGAAACACACTTCATATAAGCCAATTGAAAATGTCATGACTTGGGTCAGAGGATCATTAGTCATTAAGATGATATCTTAGTTTTCCAACATTTGAAAGAGGTGCAATACATCATTTGATTTCTTGACTACTGCTTTCATTAGTAGTGATTGATTATTCAAGTAAAATTACACTATTGTTATTTCAATCTTTTCTCCACTTATGATTATATATTGATGTTATGCACTGATCTAGTTGTGTATCCTGGTTTTCCTTAGGTTGGCTTGTAATAGATACTTAAGGTTAGTCTTTGATCTTCATCAGTAAGTGTTCAAAGGCTGTGTCATCTGTACATCAAAGCCTGGCACTAAGCCTTTCTTCAATCCTGACACCATATTCTTCACCATACAATCTAATTTCTCAAATTATATGCCCAGCATCCAAATTGAATAAGTATGGTGAAAGGATTTAAGTCTGACAGACAACTTTTAGGATTTTAAACTATGCAGTATCTCCTTGTTCTTTAGGAACAATGGCCTCTTGGTCTACGCACAATTAAGTGCTCTGGAATTTCCTTTCTTTGGCATGTTATTTATAGTTTTCTGTTATCCACACAGTCAAATACAATTGCAAGGTCAATAAAACACAAGTAAACATCTCTCTGGTATTCTCTGCTTTCCATCAAGCTCTATGTGATGTCAGAAATATTTCTCTTCGTGCCATGTTCTCTTCTAAACCCAGCTTGAATTTCTGACAGTTCCCTATTGATTCATTGATGCAACCATTTTTAACTTATATTCAGGAAAATTTTACTTGTGTGCGATATCCCAAATTTCTTGTCATAGATCAGTGCATGCTTCAGCACTACAGTCATTTTCTGAAGCATCTCAATTGACATTCTGTCACTTAGTTGAGATTTGCTTTTTGTTAATTTTTCAGTGCAGCTTGGACTTTGCCCTTCAGATCTTTGCACATCATAATGCTTTAATTTGCCTTCTTGAGTTGCCTTTTGGACAATTTCTGTACAGTGAAACCACTTAATGATTTTTTTTCTATTTTCTTTGACTACTTTGCATTAAAGAACAAATTTCAGGATCTCTTTTAACAACTATTTTGGTCTTTTGTTTCTTTTCTGTAGTTTAAATGACCGTTTGCTTTTTTCATGTATGAAGTTTCTGTTCTCTCATCCCACAACTTGTCTGTTCTTTAATCACTCTTGTTAAATCTGTCAAATTTGTTCTTCAGATGAGACTTACACAGGTCATGTTTTTGGCTCTTATCAACCTGCTTTAATTTTATGCATCTTCAACCTGAATTTGCACAATGCTAACTGTTGGCTTGTGTCATAATTTCCTCTTCATCCTATTTTGGCTAAACTTCTCCATCATGTCTTCCATAGATATACTCAATTTGATTTTTGTATAGTCTATCTGACAAGATGCACATGAGTAATCTTTGTTCATGTTGTTAAAATATATGCTTGCAATGGCCTTAAGGAATTCCATAATGCTATTTCAAGTTTCATTTCTATCACCAAGGCCATATTTTCTGACTAATGATCTTTTCTCTAAGCTTCTGTCACATTCCAATCATCAGTAATTTTTAATGATTACATGTTTGATCAATTTTATCAATTTTTTATTCAAAAGGTTGGCACAATTTTTTGTTGCTGTGGCACTGGCTTCAGTGGTTGATTCATAAGTTGACGATCACTTATATTAATTGATATTCCTTATATATATGTAGCTATTATCCTATTATAAATAACATTGTATTTCAAAATCCATATTGCAATGTCCTTCTTTAGATGAGTGTGACAACATTCTTTTTGAATTTGCTGTCACTCCAAGCATAGTAAGCCAGATGATTATTCGATTCAAAATGGTCTACAACTTTTCAGTTCAGTAATGACTAAGATTTCAAGCTTTATGTCACCTTTCAGTTTGACAACTTCTAATTTTCTTAGATTCGCCTTTCATGTATGTCATATTCTGATTATTAATGAGTGCTTGAGACTTTCTCCTTTTGCCTTATGCTCTATCCCCAAAACTTGGCTTCTTCCACATCATGAAGCAATGTTGACTCTTACTCAAGGACTGCTTTTTAATCGAGGGGCTCATATCGCTGTCCCATATCTGACAATGTTCCACACGTGTTCATGAATGAAGCCCTCAAAAGGGGAACACTTATTCCTTCTTCTCGCTCTTTTGATCCTGGAAGTACCACTTCCGTCTGTTCACTAAGGTTGGCTCTTCTGGCACTTAGCATGCAGGTGGTACAGCTTTCAGCATCCAGCAACTCTCAAGACTCCACAGTAGGAAAATCTAGCAGATGATGGGACGCATGTCATGGTTCCTATTAATAAAAAGTTGAAGCAAAGTCATCAAGATACTAACATCTTAACTGAGTGTCTTCTCCAAGGAAAATCTGCAGCAAAAAGACATGCTTTTATATCATTAAATTCTAAAGTTGTATGTATAGTGATACCTCAAACAACAAATGATTCTTGCCTTAGGGTGCTATTTTATGAAACATAGGGAAATTGATGTACCTATGAGTGCACAAGGCAGATGTTTTGCTTTTAAATATGCAACTTGTTAAGAGACCATAGCTGCAAAAAAATTTTTTTAAAAAGAACATGCATGCCAGGTATCTTATCACTTACCCTGTGGGTAAATCTTCTGAGAATCACTGGAACACATTCTATGATTTTGTAACTGAAGTTTTCAAAGGAATGTGCTGGTGAGCTTTGCTCTTTTCTAATAAAGTAAATGAGTATCTTTAACTAAACTTTTGTAAGCAATAACTGCAAGCATTTTTAATCCTATTTTGCAAAACTTAGCTTGTCTGCAAGGGAGAAAAACAATACATTTTCCCAGATGCCTACCCTTATTTTCTTTCATGAAGCCTCTGCGTCTGGTTAAGTCCAATGCTGCAGGACAAAGACTCAGCCTCACTGTATAGATCACATCATTACGGGTGAAATTTGAGCTTTGTGTTCTGATAAGAAGTAGCAGAAATCACTTCCGTTATTCCAAGATCTCCACATACATCTGGACAGCTGGTGGCACAGTCTTGGCTAATTGAATCTAATTTGCATCACACCGTGAAGTCATTTTTTTTAAAGTCAAATTTCATTCTGTCTTCAAGTGAGTGCATAGTGGAGAGATGTCAAACCCACGTGAAAGACACACATTTGAGGCCTTCTGCCAGTTCCATTTGAATTCAAAAGTTGAATTTCACATTGTTCCACAGGAAAAGTGAGTTACTTGCTTCATGCAATGACTACCACACTAAATTAATTCTTGCTCAGAATGCATCATTATATCCTTCAAGTACAATTTTTTTTTTAGAAAATGGGTTCTTAACAGGACAGTAATATATTTCCTCCATATTACTAGACTTGAGCCTCAAACAATAGACTATGGGGAATCGGTCTTTTCCTTTTAAAAAACATATCATGAGAAAATAAAATATTGGAAAAAATATTTTTCATTGTTAAAAAGCAAAATCATAACTTGTTTCCACCTGATATTGAAGATGGTGGTAGGCTCAACATAATTTAATATATTAAGCAGTCATCAGGGAAATCAAAGAATCAAATATTTTCTTTGCATTTCAGAAGATTTTCTTCGGGGACTAATAGCGTCTGTCTCTGACTCAATGTATGTAAGCTAGAGGAGGAATGTTGACATGAATGCCATGGTCACAGAATGGAACACTCTTTTTGGCTCTTATGATATTGAAAACTAGTGAGCACAAACACATGAGGAATTGTTCAGCTTCCATGGAACAGCAGAGTAGATAATCCAGTAGCAGTTACATGTTTTAAAAGTGGTTTACTATATTACTAACTGAAGTTTACGGACAGCAATAATTGTACTGGAATTTTATCTTCTTCTTAACTTTAAGAAGTATTCTTTTTCCAATTATTTATTGGGGGCTCTTATAACATTTCATACATAATTTGTATCAAGCTTTGTACACATGTTGCCATCTTCATTTCCAAATATTTTCTATTTGAACCCTTCAAGAAGTATTTTTCTTCTAAAAAGAAATCATTGAACAAAATATACAGGAAGCACATAATTAATTTAAGTTTTCCTTAATTCTGAAATTTAAGTATCATTAGAAGTAGGCCATTTATTCATGTGCCTGAGTTTTTCAAAATGGAAGATTCTTCCTCCTGTCCTAAAGAGGGGGATTCACATTACGAAGGAGGCCTTTTCCCTTTTTTTAACAGATTTGAAAACAAAGAGAACTATAAGGTGGGGCTACTATTAAGAGACAAATCCGTTTTTCCCCCAGGCAGGTGAACTCTGAATCTGGCTGAAGCTGTACATATCATAAATGACAATATGCTTAATGAATATTCTTTGCCAGTTTTAGCAAGACCCCAATAAAAATAGACAGGGCAATTGGCCAAATCTTTAGCAGCAAATACTTAATATAAGCATAATCAGAGAAAGAAAAAATATTCTCCAGAAAACATGTCCAACTTTGCCCAAAATTTGCCATTTTCATTTTAGAAATGACACAATCAGGTATGCTAAATAAGAAATAGACTTGCTTAAATTAATGTTCTAATTAATAATTGTGTCAGGCAGTCATGCTCACAGGAGTCTGTTTTGTGCTCCAGGGGACATTCAGTAATGTCTGGAGACAATGTTGGTGGTTATATGAGGTGTATGTGTGGTGGAGATGGTCTTGGAGATTCTGGAATTTAAGAGATAGAAATCAGGGTGTTGCTGAACATCCGACACTGCCCAAACCATATTCCGTAGCAAAGTCTCCTGGCCTGAAAATGTCAATAGTGTACAATTGAGAACATTTGTGATGGGATTAGGAAAGGAGGAGTGATCCGTGCTGCAGTTTGACTTTACCAAGCAATATTTGCCTGGATTCTCTCCCACATCATTTGCAAACTCTTTGGGATCTCAACTACTTAAACATACCAAATAAGTAGATAAGACTTATGTCCAGTGAAGTTTAGTGTAGAAAATTAATAGCATTTATTCTCTAATGGGACTCAAAAAATATATTTATCTGAAAGTAAGTACTGCATTTTCTAAAGCTTTATTTAAAGGAGGAGATAATCTATGAATTCGTGTTTAGTTAGGGAGGAATGAAAGGTTGAAGTTCCAAAAATGCTTTATGTCAAAGTGTTTGCTTGTAAGAATCAAGAGCACAGATGAGGCCATGTGAAAGGCATATATTCTCTCAGATACTTACTTTCCCATTTTAAGATGATAGATGATATCTGTTTCACAGAGTTATAAGGAACATGTGCATATAAAATTTAGTTTAGTAACCAGAATTAATTTTGATTTGCCAAAATGATAGTGATGGTGATGGTGAAAAAGCCTTTTATTGTTGATATGTTCACTAACATAAAATTAATGCACTTTTATCAATTGATCTTATGTATTAATTGATGTGATGATGTTTTCCAAGTGATCCATTTTTGATGACTTATGTTATCTTCTGAACAAAATACTCACTCCTAAATAGTAACATTCCTGTAATAGATATACTACTCTTCTAATATACAGAAATTATCACTACCAAGCAATATAAATTTCTGTGCATGAACATCAAAATGAGCATCTATTGTTCCTTGATATGTTTTACACTTATATCAATACACTTCAGAAGGTGGTTTTTATATTTCTTTGATTTCATTGATTATTTTGAGTCGATCTTACCTTAAATTGGGGACCATCTCAAGAAAAGATTTACTCTATTAAACACTAATGACAGAAGATCTGATAAAAGAGAATATCAAAATCGTTCATGAAGAAAGCAAAGGATCATTAAAATATATGCAAAAAATACCAAAGTAAATGTTAGAAAATACTCTGAAAATCACTCTTAATCAGAGAGTAGCTAAGGTAAATGGGAAAAATATGAAAGCCAGGGACAAATTGATAAATCAAAATAAAACATTATAATGAAATGTGCAAAGGCCTAGTTTAAGAAAACCAAAATGAAAGAACTTTCTCAGCATATCTTAACTGAAATTAAAAAAAGAAAAAAGAATCAAGCCTTGGGTTTAAATATTTAAAGAGTCTATGGACAAAATACTGAATGACAGGGAGTTTCCAAAGGAGATGGAAAGAATACAGAGTCACTTTACCAAATATAACTAGTTGACATTCCACCATTTCCAAAGATAGGATATAAGCAAGATCCAATGGTAATGAAGGAGAAAGTTCAAGATGCACTGAAAACATTCACCCATAACAAGGCTCCAGGAATTGAAGGAATAACAATTGAAATGTTTCAACAAGCCGAAGAAGCACTGGAAGCACTCATTCATCTACACCAGGAAATTTGGAAGATAGCTACTTAGCCAGATGATGAGATCAATATTTGTACCCATTCCAAAGAAAAGTTACCCAACAGAATGCTCAAATTATAGGACAGTGTAATTGATATGACAGGTCAGTGAAAGACTGGCATGCTTGTGTTTCTCTGTATTTCTCTCCCTGCTCTGAGTGGCCTTTCCAAATCATCTAGGATTAGAACACATACTTCCAGGACCAGTTCAAATTTAATTTATCCAAATCATTCTCATCCAACCCAGGCTGGGATAATTACTTTTTAACAGCTGGCATTAGTTGTCTAGAGCTGGATAATATAATAGCAAAATCCTAGTGCCTTAAAACAGAACCGAGTTATTAGCTTATAGTTCAGCAGGGCAGAATTCCAGGGACGGCATGGGTGGGTCCTGGGTTGAGGGTTTCAAATGCTTAAATCAAGCTGTTGGGGAATGGGGTGGGGTGGGGACTTTTTGTGAACTTATTCAGGGTATTGGCAGAATTTGGTTCCTTGTGGTTTGACAATTGAGAGCACTGCATACATAGTGGCTGTGATCCAGGGACCTCACCAAGTCTGCCGAGTGGCTCATAGGCCCTGCCACGGGGTCTCCTTCTTTAAAACCAACAACGAAGAGCTTCTCCCTCGTGGAACCCCTGGCACATTTTGAAGTTTTCTAAATTCACAGCAGTAGCTGTCTAAAGGTTCTGGAATACTCTGGGGCAGTGGAGGGCATTGTTCCGAATCTGGACAGTCAGAATGGTTTTCCCCAAGGCCCCAGCTGGCAGTATGCAGCCTACTCACAAGCATCTGCTTACAGTATACATTCAGACTAATTTTTAACATACAGACTGTACAAAGCACAGCTCACTTTCTTGTAGCTTAGTTGGGCTTTAGACAATTAGGATAATCAAGATCATAAAATGAAAAATAAATCATCTTAAATAGTTGGAGATGTGGTTAGAATATAGGGGGATTTTAAGAACACCATAGGAATTCAGATAATTTCTTTTTAAAAATCATTTTATTGGAGGCTCATATAGCTCTTGTCACAATACACACATACATACCTTGTGTCAAACACATTTGTATATTTGTTGCCACCATCTTATCAAAATTTTTTCTACTTGAGCCTTTGGTATCAGCTACTCATTTTTTTCCCTCCCTGCCCTCACCCTCCGTCCCTCAGGACCTCTTGATAATTTATAAATGAATATTTTTTCATATCTTACACTAACAATATCTCCCTTCACATACTTTTCTGTTGTCTACCTGCCAGGGAAGGTGTTATACGTTAATCATTGTGATTGGTTCCCCCTTTCTCCCCCACCCTCCGCTTCCCCTCCTGGCATAGCTACTCTCATTAATGGTCCTATACTGTACTTTTATCTGTACTAAATTCCCTGTGTTTCCATATCTTATCTATACCTATATATACGCTCTGCTCAAGCCAGATTTGTAAGTTAGAATTGGGATCATGATAGTAGGGATGAGGGGGCTGGGCTGGAGGAGCATTAAAGAACTAGAGGAAAGCTGTATGTTTCATTGGTGCTGTATTGCACCCTGACTGGCTTGTCTCTTCCTTGTCACCCTTCTGTAAGTGGGTGTCCAATTGTCTACAGATGGGCTTTGGGTCTTCACTCTGTACTCCTCAGTAAAATTGATAAGATTTTTTGTTCTGGGTCTTTGATGTCTGATATCTGATCCCATCAACACACTATGATCACAACTAGTGTGCCTCTTCCTTGTGAATTTTATTGAATGAGGGAATGTAGTCATCAATGAAACATGATACATTCAGAAGAGCTTGTAAGAGTTGACAGGCTGAGAAAGGGACATGGAATTTAATTTAAAGGCACACTAAAATTAAACAGTGTTCATATTTTCAGAGTCTTTTTCTTGGACTCAAGCCAGGCCAAACCCTCTTTTTATCTGAACTGGACTCTTCCACCCACACTCCCCAAAATAAAAATCAACAAACCACTGTATCAAATCATCTGATAGCAACCTAATGAGACTGAGGAGAACTGCCTGCTTGGGTTTCCAAGTCTATAATGTTTTTCTAAGCAGACAAGACTTAAGTCCATTATCTATTACACCACTGAAGGTACTCTCCCCCTCCCACAGGCCTCTAATTTTAATTCCTTGCAGTAGACAAGTGGGTGGACCTTGGAGGTCCTCCTTACTGGGCTGATATATTTATCTACCAACAGTTGCAAACATTGTTTTTCATGCACTCACAGCTGTCATTATTGTACTTGTCTTCAGCTCCTGGGAGCTGCCTCCTTCTCTGGGCTGTCCCACCACAGTCGATGTGACACACTGAGATATAAATGGCCAGCACTTTCACTTGAAAGCCAGCATGACAAGACTACCGTGTGGTTTAGATTCCAGATCCTCACTTTTTTGGATTATTGTAAGGCTGAGTTTGACACAAGAAGTTCATAGGTAGTCATCATTTGTGTTCTTGAACAAAGTATTTGGTATGGACAAATCATGGATCTTGCAAAATTATGTCATGTGCTCGTCAGTTTCATTTCTATCACTAAAATCATTGTGGTAGTCACCTAATCTGGTGTCAATTTGAGGATTAAGAGTGTAGGGGTGGAGTTTAGCTTGTCTGTCTGGAGCTAGCCAATGAGGCCTCTGTGGGCATGACCTTCTCCTCTGAGAATTCTGGGAAATATGATCATTCCTTCATGGAAGCGGATACACTGTCTCTTTTAGTTCACTCCCTGGGAGTCAGTACAGCTGACAAGACACATGGCAGCAAGCTGATAGACCCTGAGCTCTGGAAACTGGAGGAGTCACGAGTAGACCCCTGCCAGTGCTGAGACGCTTCTACCACCACTGGATACACAAGACTCTGCACCCACCGGCCTGTGATTCTCCTGGTGTCGTTGCTTGTGCTTCATGAGTCTGAAGAGGACTTACAGATTTGTATCTGACAGAGGAGCTAATATTGGACGTAAAACCTTGGACTGAACTGGGATGGGATGTTTTCTCAATATTCAATTGATCTTGTATATAAATTTTTTTCTTATATACATATGCATGCTTATAAATTTGTTTCTTTAGTCTACCTACACTAACACAACCATATTTTCCAACTACTATTCCTTCCTCTTTGTTTCCAACTTTTGCTTCCCAATAGCCAATGATTTTCAATGCATTTTGACCAGTTTCCAACAGAAGATGTTGGTAGAATTCTTCAACTACTTCATCTTTAGCTTTTGTTGTTAGGGCATAAATTTGAATAATGTTTTTATTGGGTTTTCTTGATGGTGAATAGAGACATCCTCTGACAAAAAGTCTTGTACTTCATTGGGGATCTTGAAATGCTCTTTTTGACCAGGAGTGCAATGCCATTTCTCTTGGTTGTGTTATTCTCAGAATAGTAAATCATATGATTTTGATCATATTTTCTGATTCAAAAAGTAGAAAATACGAATTCATTGCAGCACGCTAACACCCAGGACATCAAAGTTTATACCTTCCATTTCATTTTTGACAGCTTCTAATTTTCCTAGATTCATACTTAATACAATCCAAATTATGATTATTCATGTTTTGAATATGTTTCTTCTCACCTTGAGCTGTGCCCCATCAAAAAATGATCTAAAAGACGATATTCTCACAGGCTTTGCTACATTCATGTCAACATGCTGGACTCTACTCTGACAGAGCTTCTCCTCCTCCGTCGCATTTTGCCTGCTCTCAGACTTGAGAAACCCATCACCAGGCACTGGGCACCACCTTTGACCATATTTTGCTTCCATTCACTAGGCCTCCCATATCTGACAACGTGCCCATGCTGTGAACAAGGTTTTCAGCAGCTCCTTCCTCCAAAGTGAAGAGCTGAGTCCTTCCCCACTGTCAGGTCTTAGTCTGGAAACTCTGATGAAACCTGCTGAATTTGAGTTACCCTTCTGCCATTTGAAAGACCAGTGACATAGCTTCCAGCTTCTTATTGGGCCGCTAACCACAAGATCAGCAGTTCAAACCCACTATGACCTCTTCAGAAGAAAAATGAGGCATTCTCTTCCCATAAAGATTCATAACTTCAGTTGAAACCTCTCTTAGATGAAACATATCAGTGACCAAAGGATCATATTCAAAACTGAAGGAGAGAGTAGAATCAGAGCATACATTGTGAGAATCTGGTTTGCAGAAGGCTGTGGATGACAGTGGAAGCCCAAGATCCATTTGTGTGATCTACTCAGTTAATAATCAACTTCTGGTGATTTCCCTCAATCCATAATGGTGGGATGATAATAAACTGGTTATTCAAACACAGTGCATTAGAAAGGTAGGAGAGCAATATGAGAAACCTGACTTGAATGGTTAAAGCTTTTCAAAACCCTGTCACCCGATCCCCTCTCTGAAATATATTGGGCCTGATTTGGTGTTCAACATTTTCTCTGTGTGTGTTTCATATTGGGTTTTATCTCAAATGTATTTTGTCATTCAAGGTAACCCTCTTTATTTTTTGTTAAATGTTTTTCCATCTATGAAATCCAGGACTGGTGAACCAGTAGAGACAGTAAATAGAAATAGCTTTCTTGGGAGGGAGAGAGGGAGAAGGGCATCAAGGGGAGCTAGTGTCCTGTAGTGCAAGAGGGAACGCAATGTTTGAAATTGATTGTCGTGGCTATTGTACAATGCTGCCTGATGTGATTGAACTCTGGAATGATACGGTAGCTGTATTAGCTCCCAATAAAATGGTTCTGGGTGGGAAAAAAGCTTCAGAAATCCAAAGGAGGAAGTTCTATTCTAGCCTATAGGGTCAAAATGAGATAGAATCGATGTGATGGCAGTGAGTTTGGTTCGAGAATTTAGACTTGTTCAATCCTAAACTCTACGTATTTAACATGGTTCTTAGCATATGCATGCATTTAGACTTACTTGAGGTGCTGTGCTTCATTCTGTTTTCCATGAAATCACTATGAGTAGTAACAAACTAGATGACACCTAATAGTAGCAGCAATAAATATTACCTGTGGAATAAAAAATTAATCGACTAATAATTTTTCCCTATTACTTGGTTATGTCCTTCTTTGCCTTTTCCTTAAGTTTTTGTAATGTGGCAATTTAAGAATTTACATGATGTTAAGTTTTTTTGAAGATAAGTTGCTAAACAAATGCATTACACCAGAGATGCCAATATATCAATAATATCTCGTCATTGTAACTTCATCTCTAAGTAAATATCAGGCCACTTAAATTTTCATTTCCTTAAAAATTTCATTACAAATTGATAGGTGGTTCTAGATTCTATCAAAAAGAAATCTGAAGCAAAGAAATTATTTTTAAATGATGCCAGTGTTTATTATGTACATTTTTTGTGTCCAGTTATCCTATTTCTAAGGAATTTTTAAAAGAACTATAGTTTTCATTGTATAGGAAAATGAATGCACAAATATGTTCATTGCAATATTGTTTATATAGTAGGAAGATCTCCAAAATATATCCTCTAGCTAAGATGCAAAATTTAGAATACTGAGGTGGAAAATATTAATAAATTAAAATCTATAGATAAATAATTAAGCATTTACACACAGATATGTACACACATGTCTACCAAAATGTTTAAGTAAAGGACACATTGATTTATTAGTTACTTTCTATTTTACATCCTTATATAGTACTTAAGAACCTTTTAAATTTTACTATTTTATTTTTTATTCTTGAATCATTTTATTGGGGGCTGGTACACATCTTATTGCAATCCATATAACAATTGAATCAGGCATGTTAGTACATATACTGCCATCATTCTTTTCTAGACATTTACTTTCTTTTAAGCCCTTGGTATCAGCTCTTTCTTCTTTTTCCTCCCTCCCCCGCCCAACCCATATAACCCACTGGTAGATTGTATTTGTTATTATTTTCATTTTTCAGACCAACTGCTGTCTCCCTTCCCCCATGTTTTCTGTTGTTCTTCTCCCTGTAGAGGGATGTATGGATATGTGTCAATGGTTATGATTGGGTTCCCCTTTCTCCCCACCTCTCCCCCAATTTTCCTACCCATCTAGTATCACTGTTCCCACTCCTGTTCCTGGATTCTGTATGTTGTGAGCTCCCATTACATTTGATACCTGTGTACACGTTCTGGCCTAGCCTGAATTGGGAAGCAGCACTGGGGTCATGGTAGTGAGGGGCAGGAAGCTTCAAGGAACCAGAGGAATACAGTGTGTTTCATCGATGCTTTACTGCACACTGGTGACTTATTCCCTCCATGTGCACTCTCTGTGAGGAGGTTGTTCCTCTGGCTACAGATGGGCTTTGTCATTTCTGCTCCAGGACTCCTCGTTCTCAACAATATGTTGTTGTTTGTTATGTGTCTGCTGATGCCCATTACCCTGTCCCTATGACTCCTCAAGATCGGATCAGCAGTGTTGAGCACCTTTTAAAAAGTAGAAACTGTTAATATGCTATCTGTATTTTTAAAATTTTAAATCATAGGTTGTAGGCAAAATATTTAGACAGAGGAAAAAGAAAGTAAATGTCGTTAGTGTCCAATTAAAATACTTCCCACTCCAAAAGCCTCTTCTGAATTTCTCTCTTCTTGATTATATGTCATTATTGTGATGCTTAATCAATTTGATGATATTTATTATTGTCCTAGTATGATTCAATTATGAAAAATTTATCTCTAGTCTCAGACTTGGAATCAACTTGATGGCAAACTTTTTTTTTTTGGGGGGTGGGAGAGGCGGGGCATCACTGCTTTCCGGCGGTTGGAGTAGGAGACCCAGCCCCACTGCTGGAATTGACCCTCCATCCCAGTGGGCCACAGTCCCGCACACAACCACTACACCACGGGGGCTCAGCCCGATGGCAAACTTTAAAAAAAATTTTTTTTCTCAAGAAACTCACAAAGAAGAGAAAGAAATGCATTAATAATAAAGCAATGATCTAACCTAAAATATGGCAAATATGATCAAAATTGTTTCCTAGACTCTCCACTGATTTGTTGTTGGCTTTCACCAAAAGGAAACAGAAGTAGAAATCAGAGGCTGATGATAAAGTATCAGGTATTCATTCCCATATTCTCTCTCCTTGGGCTCTGCTACTGAATATACAGTGTGTGCCATGCACTGTGCTAAATGTTATGCATTTTATCTCATTTAATTTTCATAACTGCTTTGAGGTAGAAATTATTGTACCTACTTTTTATAAGGATGGACAAACTGTCATGAATTATAAGAAGATAAATAGAGACAAAATTTTAATACACATAATCTGATCCAGGGTCCCGTCTATAACTACTCTCAAGCAACATAGACTTATTATCTTGGATAATGAGCCTGTCACTTCAGGCAGGAACCATAAAAAAGTGTTACTTTTGATGATACTCATTAAGATTTCTTTTTTAAAAAATGCACATAACTCTATCATTAATGTCTGATTCTTCCCCATCTTTGAAAACTTCCTACACTTGTCACAGAAAGAGAGGTGATATTATTAAGTACATATCAAAAAGTTAACCACTGATGCAATACAACATTAAAAAATATTTTCAGAGTTGATTATTAAGTAGAGTGGATGAGGACTCTACTGGACTCTCTCTCTCAAACTTAGACATTCCTGAATGGGATATATTTGTACACTAACTTCTAAGAGAATAGTGAAAATTTGTATATAATGAGAAATCTGAGTAAAATTAATGGTGATCCAATTATTTAGAACAATGACAATCATCTATAAGGCAAGTGTCCCCTTTCCTGAGACATTATCACTAAGAGAAAGTCCTCTGCCCTCAAGCCTGACTCACAGAGACAGACCCTGCATGACACAGTAGACCTACTCGGTAGGCTTTGCAGTGCTGATATCTTCACGAGGGCAGGACGCCACATCTTCCTCTTAGGGAGCTACTGATGGGTTCAAATTACTGAGAACATAGTGAGTGAGCAGTAGCTATTGGATGTTTGTCAGCATACACATGTGTAGGTATGGAATCCAACCTGCAAATTATCTGATGATACCTTCTGGGAGGTATGATCTTTCATAAATCAGAGTATAACTCTGAGGACTCTTCTCCTCTCCCTATCCCTTTGCCTCCTTGCTTGCTGAGACTCTGGGGCTCCCACTGTGATGGCTCACCAGAGGCTGAGTGACACAAGACTACGAGCTCTCTGCTGCTGCCCTATTTCTGCTGACCTTGGATCCATAGATCTCTGTCCCCACCAGCCTCTGATCTTCTTGCATCCCACTGCACCTTTCTGTGTCCTCAGCCTGTATCTATGTGACACTGAGGAGGGCTGTGACAGCATTGGACCTGTGGACTTAAGTTGGACTGGGCTGGGATAATTTCCTGATATATGATTACTTCGTTTGGAAAAAAATAATCTTATTGACATATGATTAACATATTATTCACTTCAATAGTTGAATCATATAAGAATAGTTGTGCAATCACTACAACCAATTCTAGAATGTTTTCTTCCTTCTTGTGTTCTCTGTTATTAGAGCCCATTTCCCTCTAACCTCCTCTCCCATACCCCCAATAAGTTTTAATCCAGTTACTGTCTCAATAGATTTACCTATTCTGGATTTAGGATTACTTTCTGATATGAAGCTCTTTCTTATGCATATGTAAGTGTCACTGGTTTTGTTGCATTAGACAACCCAGCCTAATGTAGCAGGCCAGTGTTCACATACTACAATACCAGAACTTCTTTCAATATGATTTATGAGTTGGATATAATCGAGATTGAAAACAGGAAAGAGAAAAGAAACTTGCCTGTTACTTTTAGAACTTCATTTTTGACACAAGCTCTTCATCTCCAAAATTTTTAGCTGTAAGATTGCCCTCTCACTCATTGATACATTAAAAATAATGTGTCTTCACTGCTGTTAGCATTTAAAATATTATGCTTTAGTAGTAAAAGTTATGATATGTCTTAGAAAGAAATGTGTCCAACTATTGGGGTTTGGAGTTTGTCAAAAATCCATTAAGTTTTAAATGAAACCTAAACATTGCAAAGTGTTGTCATCAGCCAATTGGAAGTAAAACAATTTACAAAAAGTTTTCCTATTACTAAACTCTTATTTATTCATTATCTAGAAGCTTTTTCTCATATTAAAAGCAAGAGTAATTTCTTTAACTTAAGAACTTATTATGTACCATCTAGAACACTTGATAATGGACCTATAAAAGGGAAGTAAGTATCACATCAGAAAGTCCTCACACTAGTGGAAGTTTGATAATTAAATGGAATGTCAGACCACAGAGTATACTAGATTACAGAGTGAAGAATATAATTAAGAGACAATAGATTTTTTTCACAAACTTTTTAAAGCACACACACAAACACACAGAGATGTCTCAAGAGAGCAAGCCATGGAATGAATATGCATAAAACAACACAAACTTAATGTATATACTCTCTATCCTAAAGGAAAGGAGAAGTCTGACAGGAAAAGAAAGGTGCTTATTTTTTATGCAAAGGAACAGTTTGTGTAAATCCATGGAGAAGTGTAAGAGAAGATGATGCTTTTGTGAAACAATAAGAAATTCTGTATGACTGGCCAATGGTTCATAAAGTAAGATAATGGCAAATATTCATTATGTGACTAATTAAGCTGCAGTAACAATGTAATGAATCTTGCATCAATGAATTTGCAGTTTGTCCTGTAAATATATGAAAACATTTGGGAAATGTTAGTTATTAAAGAGATATAATTATATGCGTGATTACAAGTTACTTTTCTTTACCCATAATTGTAACCTGTGCACACAACGTCATGATAAAACACTCAATAAGCTAGGAATAGAAGGGAACTTTTTTAACCAGGTAGAGTATCTGAGAAATAACCCACAATCAACTTCATACTTGACAGTGAAAGATTAAAAACTTACTCCCTAATATTTTATTAGATATCATGCTTGAGGTTTTAGGTAAAGAGAATACAAAAAAATAAATTAGAAGAACCTAGATTGGGAAGGAAGAACCAAAACTGTTTCTACTTACAGATGGCATGATCTCCCAGGTAAAAAGTTCTAAGTAATAAAAAATAACAAAAACCATATTTGAGGGGTAGGGGTGGGGGTAAAAAAATTTAATTAGCAAAGACTTCAGCAACGTTTTAGTGTACAATAGTAATATGAGTCAATTGTATTGCAGATAAAAATCCTAAATTAGGAAAGCAATGATATTTGCAATAACATAAAGAAATTAAAATAGAAATAAATCGGAGCTGAACCCCGGTGGTGTTGTGGTTGAGTGCAGGACTGTAGCCCACTTGGTTGGCAGTTCAAACCCAGCAGCAGCTCTCCAGGAGCAAGGCTGGGCCTCCCATTCCCACCAGAGGGCAGTAATGCCCCCCCAAAAGAAATCTAACCAAAAGCAACAGATTTTCACACTGACTAAAAATATGAATGGAATTGATTAAATATCTCCATAAATGGGGAAATATTCTATGTTTACAGAACAGAAGATTCAATATTGCTAAGATAGTAGTATTTGCCAAATTGGTGTACAAACTTAATACACTTTTTTTTATCAAAGTTGCAGATGACTTTTTTCACAAATTGAAATTTGCCCTTAAAATTAATAGAGAAGTTAAGAATAACCAAAAAACTTTGATCAAAAAGAACAAAGTTAGAAGGCTCATATCTTTGACTTCATACCTTACTATAATGCTACAGTCATTAAGATTATATGGCATTGGAATTACAATGAACACAGAGAACAACAGAACAGGATGGAGATGAGAAATAAGCCCAAATCTGTATGGACTACTAATGTTTTCCAAGATATCCAACCAATTTAATGGGACAAAGAATAGACTTTTTAAAACAATACATATCCACCCTAAAATTAATGAAGCCAGAACCCTGTCTCACACCATATACAACAACAACAACAAAAAGAAATAAAAGATTAAAAGTGAGGAAGAAAATTTTTATTTGTAGGATATTCTCATAAAGTGAGAAGCTAATTTAACCAAACCAGATATTTGCAAATCACATACTTGATAATGGTTTAGTACCCAAAAAATATAAGGTGAATGATTTAAATATAGAGTAATCAATGGAAATTTGCAAGTAGCTAATCACAAGAAAATATGCTCACCATATTTAATTAATAGGTAAATAAACAAAAAAACCATAAAGAGATACCACTGACACCGCTTGGGTGAATATAATTTTTGTTCAGAAAGCAGATAACAATTGAAATGGAATTAGAACAATCATACATGGCAAGTGGAAATTTGAAACAATGCAATTTCTTTGGGAAAAAGGCAATTCCTAAACTAGTTAAGTATAGAGTTACCATATGATTCAGAAAGTCCAAGCTTTAGTATATATTCAAAAGAATTAAAATAATATTTTTCACATAAAAACTATGTGAATGCTCATAGTAGCATTAATCACAATATTTAAAAAGGAGAGATAGTTCAAATGAGGATAATCCAAAGGCTTAATGAATAGACCAATTGTGGTGTATTTAAATATAGAAATATTTTTCAAACCTAAAGAGGATTTTCATTCTAAAAAAATGCTACCACATAGATGGACTTTGAAAATATTGTGCTCAGCTAAAGAAGCCAAATACAAAATGCTACATATTGTAAGATTATATTGATATGAAATGTCCAGAATGGGAACATTGTAAGAATATAAAATGGGTTGTTGGTTGGTAGGAACAAGAGGTGGGAGATAATGAAATAAGAACTAATTGCAGAATGATAAGAGGTTTCTACTGATGGCACAATGCCATAAATATACATAAGTCTTAGGACTATAAATATTAGAAGGGTGAAATTTATTGTGATAGAATGATTTAAAATATTATTAATGCTATGCAACAATAAAATCCACTTGTAAATGAGTGATTTGAAGTAGGTATTATTGAAAATGAAAGCATAATACCTGACTAAGGATAGAAATTATAAAAATATACTATTTTATTTCTAGGTCAAGTTATTCATGAAAAATAAAGATCACAGAACTGAAAATCAAATTAGTAGTGAGAATAAGTTTTAGAGTTTGAAACCATTCTTCCATGTAAAAATATTTTTGGAGTACTCAGGATACTTGTGTCCCGAGAGAAGGTCAAACTGACCGGTAAAGAAGGATAGCGTCTATTTCCTTAGATAATCCTGACTAGTGATTATTTTCAGAAGGGAAGGAATCTGGAACCACGAAGATACTCCTCTCTGGGACTCCATGTTAAAGGAAACGTGTGGCAGGCTGAAATGCTTGTTAGGTTTCCACCTGGATCTACTCTTTAAGTAGAAGTAGGAGAATTGCAGCAATAAATAGACAGGTTGAATTGGGCCACTAACACCCATGACCTTGGCTCACAGGAAACAGAGGAGACGAGAGCGTGTTGACTGGTCTGAAGTTCATGTCCTAGCGTGAGAGGGCTAGGCATGTTGTGAATTTGTGATGGGACCATGGCGTAAAGGGAAGGTGACCAATGGCTACCCTGGTGAGGCTGAGACAGCCTAGATTGAGTTGACCAGAACCCCACCAGAGGAAGAGAAGCAGTTTGAGCCTGTGAACTGGTGCATATCATTGCTGACTTTATGGATGGCCTATCCTGATCTGACTTTGCTAAAATACTACACAAGTTTCCAACTGGAATGAAGATTCTTCATGTTGCAAGATATGATTATTTCCTCAGAGCACTGGGTTGGTGTAAATGGGCAATATAGAAATTAGATACCCAAAATGGGGGAACAGAGGCACGAGATCATTGGTTTGCAGACTCTCATAGGTGGGGGAATATATATTCATAGGGTTATAGGATCAACATGTACATATTTTGTTACTACAGTTGTAAAGCACAGTATATCTTTTGTTTTGTTCACTTATAGAATGCTATTTTTAAATGATGGTGACACATGTTGAGTTATATGCATTTTAATTTTATCCTGTTAGGTATAAATATGATTTTTATTGTTCATTTGAAAGTTACTTATGGTTACAGAGTTATGTGAAAGTGTAAAATTAACAAGGGGTGGTCTTTGGCAGTCATGTGCTTATGTTAATTTTATGATTGAAATGTAAGGGTGGAGTCTAGCCTGTTAATCTGGAGATAGCCATTGAGTAGCCAATGAGGCCTCTGTGTGGGCATGGCCTTCTCCTGATA
Organism: Nesogale talazaci; assembly: GCA_004026705.1. Lineage (NCBI taxonomy): Eukaryota > Metazoa > Chordata > Mammalia > Afrosoricida > Tenrecidae > Nesogale > Nesogale talazaci. The sequence goes on from PVJH01010335.1 coordinate 52,285, forward strand.
CATCTGGGAAATCTCGTTATGAGTTGCTTCTGTTGTTCATGGACCTGAGCCCTGGAAGTGGGGAGCCACGTGGAGACCCCAGCCAGTGCTGGGATTCTGTACCCACTGTCCTGTGACTTTGTGAGTCAAAAGGAGACTTTATAGACTGATTTCGGGCATATGGGTTAATATCGGACTTATGACTTTGAACTGTACTGAGCTCAATGTCCTATTCCTCTTGTATATAAACCTTTTCCTTATATCTATATGCGTATCTATGAAATTTGTTCCTCTAGTCTACCCGGACTAACACATTATGGTACCAGCAGTGGGGTACTAGAGGAACAAATCATAAAGATGGAAAGTGGACGTATGTTTGACTTGTAACTCGTGGTATTGTTACTTCTTGGGCTAGCCAGAAATCAGATATATTCTTGCAGTTTACTGAGTTATTTTCTGGAAATAATATGGGAAGTTAAAGTGTTGATTATTTTCTTTGGATTCTGTCTTTGGTTATTCCTATATAAGATGAATACTGTTAATGTATATCTTGAGCTCAGGGATAAAAGCCACCATTTGAATGTCTCAGAACGCAAGAAGGTCAGAATGCCTGACCGAAAGCAGGGATCTGTTTTGATGCCTTCAGAGACCTAATTCCATGTTTTTGTGTAAACAGTAGTTTAGATAAGGATATAGATAACTTATTAAGTATTGACCTTGACTGTTTTAAGAATTAAGTTTAATTTCTAACTATTCTATTTGTACTGATTTCTTATGCCTATTATTGTAAATATAAGGGTGTATAGAAATGTTTATTGGGAAGTATGAAAAGAGTTTGTATATCCAGTTACCTCAAGCCAACCATTTACCTCTAAAGGGTTTAGGACTCAGCTTCAAAGACATCTCTGAAGAGATTAACCCCACTTTCAGTACCATAATGTGTCAGTCCGGGTAGACTAAAGGAACAAATTTCATAGACACGCATATGGATATAAGGATATGCAAGAGGAACAGAACATTGAGAAAACATCCGAGCCCAATCTAGTTCAAAGACATAAATCTGATATTAACTCATATGCTTGAAATCAATCTATAAAGTCTCCTTCTGTCTCACGAAGTCACAGGTCAGTGGGTGCAAAATCCCGGCGCTGGCAGGGGTTTCCACATGGCTCCTTGCTTCCAGGGCTCAGGGTCCATCAACAGCATCCCATGGTGGCAGAAGTAACTCATTGCTGGCAGGAGTCTCCACGTGGCCTCTCCAGCTTCAGAGGTCTGGCTCATCAGGGCCAAGCCAGGTGGCTTCTCTCGCTCCTCAGACGCTGCTATCCTGTCTTGTCTGTGATTAATCATCTCTGAGACTAACTCCCAACAACTGGGGAGATAGCTTCTCATCTTCACGAGGGAAATATCATGAGATTTCTTAGACATATCAGGAGAAAGCCATGCCCACACAGAGGCCTTATTGGCTACTCAATGGCTATATCCAGATAAACAGGCTAGACTCCACCCCTACATTTCAATCATAAAATTAACATTGGCACATGACTGCCACAAGGAATAATGATTTAATTTTGGGGAAGGTGGTGACTGAGTAACATCTATCAGAGGGACTCTGCAGAAATCAGTCCACAAGAGTTACTAAGAGTAACTTAGAGTTACTCAGAGTGACACTGCCGGATCACATGGGGAGCATCATAGAGATAAACAGGCAGAGATCCACAAGGTTTTTGAGGAGCTGGGGCTTTTGGTTTATCACAATGGAGACCAGCTAGGATTTGACCTTAGCCCCCCAATTGTCTCAGCCAGAGCGAGATCATGTGGAGCCAGTGAAGGGGCTTTATCTAACCACAGCCACAGCTTGCTGCCACTTCAGGGCTGGGATTAAACTGCTCCAGCAGTTTGGGATTGGGGCTGAGCTATATGCGTCCTTTTATTTCCCTCTCTTCTGTCCCTCCACACTCTCAGCTACTTTCTTTTTCTTTTTTCCTTTCCTCTTCTCTTTTCTTTCACCTGCCACTGCTGAACTCTAGACCACTCATGTTAGCCTAGAGCATTTATGCCTGTCCTCCACCCAGCTGGGAGTGACCCACCCTCTACACCATAACCAGAGACTGGGGAAAGGCAGCCCACTCTCAAGAGGATATCCTGCTCAACCACTTCCCAGTGAAATTCTGCCTATGTGACTGGGGAAATCTTATCCATCCTTTGTGATCCTACATGACTGAGGGAACTTCCTCCTGTCTGCCATAGTGCCTCCCATGGCATAAGGCAGATCTGCTCCAACACTTGCCAACGTTCCACCCTGCTGCAGGAACCTCCACAGTGACCTACCTGACTAAGGCAATTCCACCTATGATTTGCAGTGTTCCACACCAAAACAGGCAACCCACCAGCTTTCTGTGGCACTCCTGTTGCAGCAGGCACCTCCACACACCCTCTGTGGTGCCCCAAGCTGCCATGGGCCACACCATCATGGCTACGTATGAGATCTCCCAGTAAGGCGCCATCCTCGTGGGTCCACAACAACCTCACCAGCATTGGTGAAGCTCAACCTTGAGAAGATTAGCCAACTTACCCTTGAAATACTAGTATCCTGATGGGCTAGAGAGAGTGGTAAGCCAATTCCATTGTGAAATTAGCTGCAGGCAGTTCGAAGACACAGTCCTCCAAGTCTCACAGAGAGCCAGTGCTCTTCAATTCCCTGAAAAAAAATGGCAGAACACAATCAGCTTGAATGACCTCAACAGTAAACAGGAGAAAAAAAAGACAACGATGACAAAAAGTCCTGAACCTAAAAAATATGCACAGCAGAAGCAGTCATTGATCTACCACAGGAAGAAAATTTCAGAATGCTGTGTGGAGTCATACAGGATAAAAGGGAAACAATACAGGAAAAGGATGAAATGATAAAGGAGATAAAGTTCATACACCAAAGAAAACTGCAAACGCTTAGAGACATGATAACAAAAACCACTAGCAGACTGATGGTCTTTGCCAATTGACCGGAGGAGGCAGAGGACCGCACCAATGACTTAGAGGAAAGTCAGACAGACTTAAACAAATATGAACATAAATCTAATAAGATCAACAGAGAATCTGAAGCAAACCTAAGAGCGAAATCTGATGCTATGAAGAGGAACAACATCGGAATAATTGGATTACCAGAGAAAGACACACAAAGAAGTCATCTGCAACAATAGTGAATGACTACTTGGAGGAAAACCTCTCCAGTTTGATGAATGAAAATCAGGTAATCATTCAGGAGATTGAAAGAACACCAGCTAGACTGAATGACAAGAGAGGTCACAAAGCCACAAAATAGACTATTCAACTTTGAGGAAAAGGAGAAAATCATGAGAGCAGCAAAATTAACAATCACATATAATAAAGGTTTCCAAAAAGAATCAAATATAATATGCTCATACCTATCAGTGGACACTGTGAAGAAGAAGAGAGAGTGGAGTAACATATTCTAAAAATTAAATGAAAATAGCACAAACACAAGAATATTCTATCCAGCCAAATTATCTATCAAGATAGATGTAGAAGTAAGAGTCTCCCCAGACAAGGAAAAATTCAAGAACAGGTTAGACAAGGAAAAATTCAAGAACAGGTTAGAAGAAACCCAACCCTACAAAAGATCCTTACTGACCCAATATGAGCAGAAGAACAGCACGCAATAAAAGACCACCACATAGAACAACCCCTTCCAGGTGGTAACAAAGAGAAAATAGCCCCCAAGATAGCATTGACTTCAGGGTGGAAAGAAGTCAAGAAAGAAATACACACACAAACATATCCACAACAGAAAGGGAGGTAGAAAAATACCCAACACAAAATGTAAAAGATGACATCAAACTGTCCACAGATGGAGATTATAACCCTGAATATCAATGGACTGTACTCAGGTATTAAAAGACAAAGGCTAACAGACTGGCTTAGAAAACACAACCCATCAATGTGCTGTCTACAGAAGAGGCTGGAGAAAGGCATACCAAGCTAACAACAATTCAAAACCAGCAGGGGTTGCAAATCTCAAATAAAATTGACCTCAAAGTGCAAGTCATAAAAAGAGATAAAGATGAAAACTATATAATGCCTAAGGGAATGGTAGACAAAGAATCACTAAACATTTTTAAACACATATTCCCGTTACAAGAGAACTGCTGTATATATCAATAAAGTGTTCCAAAAGATGAAAAATGAAATCACAGCCTAAACAATTATAGTAGGTGACTTCTATTCACAGCTCTCTGATAAAGATATATCACAGAGAAAGAAACTCAACAAGGAGGCTAAAGATCTATAGACAACAATTAGACAATTTGACTTGGTAGATATCTAAAGAGCTTTGCATCCAAATACCAAAAAATTCACATTCTTTTGAAGCCTACATGGCACATATTCGAAGATAGAACACATGGTAGGGCATAAAGTAAATATACATAAACTTAAACACATTGTTATCATAAAGACTTCTCTCTCTGACAATTGTGCCAAAAAACTGGAAATCTACAAAGGGAAGATGTAGAAAACAAGAACAAACAACTGGAGGATGAAGAACTCTTTATTGCAAAAAGGAGTGTATACTGGCCCAGTTCAGAGATGAAATTAGGAAGTTTCTAGAAACCAAGAATGAGAACACAATGTAAACTTATGGAACATAGTAGAGGCAGTTATCAGAGGAAGCTTCATTGCAATACAGGCACCCATGAAAAAGGAAGTGAGATTTATGATTGTTATGCCGGCACAAAATTTACAACTACTAGAGCAGAGTCAGCAGGACAATTCTACTAATAGCAAAAGAAAAGAAATAGTAAAAATCAGAACTGATATTCAGAAGAGGGAAAATAAAAAAAGAATGGAAAAATTAATGCAGCTCATATTGGATCTTTGAAAGGATAAAGAGAATCCACAGGTTGCTAGCAAACCTAACCAAAGAAAGGAGGGGACAAACTTCAATAGCAAGAATTAGAGATGAAAGAGGGGATATTACAACAGACCCTAATGAAATAGAAAAGTTAATTACACAGTACAATGAAGGATGGTATTCCATTTGAATTAAAAAATTTGGAAGACATGGAAAAAATTTTGAAAAAAACACTATGCCCAATGTATATCAACAATCACAACAGACCCACAGCAATGGAAAAATAGACAAGATTATGAAAACAACCACCAAAATCTTCCCTGGATCAGATGGCTTCACAGGAAAATTATACCAAGAATTCAGGAAAGAACTGACACCAATTCTACACAAACTCTTCCAGAATATAGAAAAAGACAACACACTCCCAAACTACTTTTATGAAGCTAGTATACTCTGATACAGAAACTGGGCAGAGATCCCACAGGAATTGAAGACTACCAACCAATATCCTTAACATCGATGCAAAAATACTTAACAAAATACTGGCCAATAGAATACAAAAGCACATTAAAAAATAATTCATCATCACCAAGTGGGATTCATACCAGGGATGCAGACATGGTCTAACATATGAAAGACCATTAGTGTTATTCACATTGACATGAAGAACGATAAGAATCATATGATAATATCGATAGAGGCAGAAAAAGCATTCGAAAACATGCAACACCAATTCCTTTTTAAGACACTCAAGAAAGAAATGGAAGGAAAATTCTTCAAGACAATCCAATCTATATGTGAAAAACTAACAGCAAAAATGGTAGTCAATGGAGAAACAATGAAAATGTTCCCACTGAAAATGGGACCAGAGAAGGATGCCCTGTGTCCCCACTCTTATTTAACATCATACTGGATGCTTTCGTTAAAGCATATGGCAAAGAAAAGACATCAAAGGTATTCACTTGTGAAAGGAAGAGGTGAATTATCCTTATTTTCAGATGATATTTTATATATGGAAAACCCCTAAAGCTCCACAAGGGGAATACTGGAGAGAAGAAAGGAGTATGGCAGACTGGCAGAATATAAGATCAACAAACAGAAGTCTATCAAACTGCTATACACATTGGATAAGACTACAGAAGTGGAGATTAAAAAGGGTGTACCCTTCACAATAGCCAAGCACAAATGGAAACATCTAGGCATATACCTGACTAAAAGAACAAAAGATTTATATGAGGGAAACTACAGAATAATATTACAAGAAACCAAGAATGACTTCAACAAATGGAAGAATATCCCATGCGCATGGATTGGAATACTCAGTATTGTAAAGATGTCAGTTCTACCCAAGACACTATATATAGTTTAATGCAATCCTGGTACCATAGCCCTCATCTTTTTTGAAAGAAATGGAAAAATTTATTATCAATTTCATATGGACAAGGAAAAAGCCCCAAATTAGCAGACAACTCTTCAAGAAGGACACAGTGGTAAAGGACACAGGCTTCCTTTACCTGACTTTAGCACATACTAAGCACAGCCACATGGTACTCAAAGACTCACAGATATTCAGACCAATGGAAAAGAATTGAACCCAGAAATAAAAGCATCAGCATACAGACAACTGATCTTTGGTAAGTGTTCAAAATATATCAAATGGAAAACTGGTGCTGGAAAAAATAGTTATCTACTTGAAGAAAAGTGAAGCAAAACTGTTATCTTACTTCATGCACCAGAATAAACTCAAGGAGGATCACAGATCTTGAGATAAAAGCCCCCAATATTAGGGCCATCAATGAGGGAATTGGGACCAACCTGAGAACTTTTGTGCAGAGAGTACATAGGCTATCATAAATTGTGAAGACACAAATACAAAAGTCACAAATTGAAATTGGAATATATTGAAGGTAAAACATCTGTGTACATTGAAAGATTTCACCAAGAGAGTAATAAGAGAGCTCACAGACTGGGAAAAAAGTTTCACCAATGACACATCAGACAAAGGCCTTATTACCAAAATCTACAAAACTCTCCTAGCTTCCAAAAAAAAAAAAAAACAACTAATTTCCCACAGAAGAGGTGGGCAAAGGACCTGAACAGAAGTTTTGCAGTGGTAGAAATCTAAATGGCCAATGAACATATGAGAAAAAGCTACTGATCTTTAGCCATAAGAGAAATGCAAATTAAAACAATAAGGAGCTAAAACATCAGAACCAATGTTGAATAGGCTGTGGTGTGATAGGAACTCTCATCCATGCTGGTTGACCTGTAGGTATGTACAGCCACTATGGGAATAAATTTGGGGATATATAAAACAGATGGAAATTGAAGTATCATATGACCCAGTAACCCCCTACTTGGCATGTACACAGAAAAGGCAAGAAGTGAACCACAGCCAGACATCGGTGCTTCAATGTTTATTGTGGCACAGTTCACAACTGCAAGGAGTTGGAAACAACCCAAATTGCTAACTAAAGACAAATGGATTAAAAAACTGTGGTATGTATGTACAATGGAGTACTACATATCACTAAAAATTAGTGATGAACACATGAAGCACATCACCCTATGGGGAGAATGGGAGGAAATCATGCTAAACAAAGTAAGCCAAGCACAAAGGACAAGTACAACATGAGTCCACTGAGGTAAGCTTAAAAAATGCAAAAGGGGCATAGGGAAAAACTACTGTATACAAACATTCCTGGGAGAGGTACAGGTAGAAGGACCGGGGCCAAACCAAATCTAGGGATACATATGATAGCCAATTAAAATAAGGGAAGGTGGAGAGAAAAATAAATGGGTATTAGGGAAACAGGGCATTAACACACCCAAGGGGAGGTTTTTGTTTATATCTCCACAGAGAAAGAGTGATGCTGTATACTGGCATGAAACTGGGAACCAACTTTGTGGACAGCTGCCCCTCCTCCCAGAGGAATTTACTTCAGAGGTCAGCACTGAAGCCACTGCTCAGGGAGAGATAAACGTCCTATCAGAGTACATGGGAGTAAATGAAAAGGGAGGAAAATAAACTAGAGCACGTCCTGTCCCATTAAGTCTTGAGAACAATATCCCCACTCAGAACAGCAATACACAGAGAGGACCATATGTCCAGTCCCACTATAACATACGGCATCCTTCAGTGATATAGCTCTACAGGGGTCAACACTGGAGATTCAGTGTGGGAATTGCACCCAATCTGACCCCACCACACTGAGGTAAAACAGTAAGGGCAAAAGGAGCAGAGCAAAGAAGTCCTGAAGGAGTACCAAAATTTGACTTTGAGCCAGGATGTGACACCTCATCAGACTCAACTGGAAAACATCCCCAAAGGTCAACAAACATACCTTGAACTATTTACAGGCTTTTCTTTCTCTTTTTTTTTTTGTCATTGGTTTGTTGTCATTATTGTTTTCTTTTGTTGCTTTGTTTTGCTCAGTCTTGTTGGGTTTTCTTTGCATATTATTATCTCTGTGGGTCTATCTAGATAATATAAGCTGTATAAGCAATCTGGAAGAGAAAACATTGGATCCCACAGATCTGGGGCAGATATGGGAGAGGGAGAGATGGGAGAATGGAAGTGCTAACAAACCTGGAGACAAGGAAGCAACAAGTGATCCCCAATCAGTGGTGTGGAGGGTGTAAGAGGCCTGATAGGGCTGGATTGAGGGCAATGTAATTAAGAGGAATTACTGAAACCCAAGTGAAAGCTGAACATGATAGGGGGACATGAGGGAAGTGAAAGGAAAAAGAGGAAAGAACTAGTAGGCAAAGGGCATTTACAGAGGTCTAAATATAGGCATGTACATATGTAAATATATTCATATATTATGATGAGGAAAAGATCAATGTGTATCTATTAATAGGTTTAGTGATAAACCACTCAACTACTCCCTCTGTGCCAGAACACTTTAGTCTATTAAATTGGGCTTCCATGATGCTCAACTTCCCCACACTATTACTGAAGACAAAGTGAGTACATAAGCAAAAATGCTTAGAAAGCTGATGGTGCCCAGCAATCAAAAGATATAGTGTCTGGGGTCTTAAAGGCTTGAAGGTAAATAAGCGGCCATATAGCCTAGAAGCAACAAAGCCCATATGGAAGAAACATACCAGCCTGTGTGATCATGAGGTGTTGATAGGATGAGGTACCAGACATCAAAGAACAAAAAATCACATCATTGTGAATGAGGGGGAGTGCAGAGTGGGGACCCAAAGCCCATCTGGAGGCAACTGGACACCCCTTACAGAAATCTCAGGGAGGGGATGAGCCAGTCAGGAGAAAGTGTATCAAGGATGAACCATACAACTTTCATCTAGTTCTTCAATTCTTCCTCCTTACCACACTATCATGATCCCAATTCTACCGTACAAATCCGGCTAGACCAAAGGTTGTATACTGGCACAGACAGGAACTGGAAACACAGGGAAACCAAGACAGATGATCCCTCGGGACCAGTGATGAGAGTGGCGATACTAGGAAGGTGGAGGGAGAAAGGGGGATACTGGGTAGAAAGGGAGAACTGATTGCAAGGATCTATATATAATTCCCTCCCTGGGGATGATCAATAGAAAAGTGGGCGAAGGGAGACATTGGGCTATGTAATATATGACAAAATGATAATAATTTATGCATTATAAGGGCTCATGAGGTGGGAGTGTGGGAAGGGAGGAAGAAAATGAGTTGCTGATAGTGAGGGCTCCAGTAGAAAGCAAACTTTTTGAGAATGATGAGGGCAAGAAATGTACAAATGTGCTTGGCACCATGGGTGGATGGATGGATTTTGATAGGAGTTGTACAAGCCCCCAATAAAATGGCTTTCTAAAAGTTAATTTAAAAATATTTTTAAAAAGAATATTGATTTAGCAATGGTTTCAAGTTAATATAAAATTTTAGAAGGAATTCATGAACTTTGACTTTTAACAAGTTAGATTACTATAATCATGCTAATCCATGAATTGTTCTTCAGTACATTTTGCACCTAACATTAATGAAGACTTTTACAGCTCACTTCTAAGTTAGCATACTCATATTATAAAACATGATTACATTTCATCTAAGTCTCCTTAGCTAAAAGTGGTGATTCAAAATGAATTTGAATTGAAAAGACTGAAAATAGTTTGATAGTGTGCTTTAGAATATTTAATTTCTAAGTGTTTTAGCTTCTTTAAAAATGTTCTTATTTGACAGAAATACATACATATTTCAGCAGTATTGTCAAAAGCATTGTCAAAATTATAGATGTCTTTTTAAACAAAAGTGTTAAAATGTGAGATATTGCTGCTGGTCACACTCTAATGATATGTATTGCTGTGATACTGGAAGATATATCATTGGAAGATATGTTATGGGCCAGGTTTCAGTGGAGCTTCCAGAATAAAGGACCAGGAACATTGAATAGGTGGTTGTTTTCTCAGGAATTAGCCCCTAAAGACTTTATGAATTTTAGATAGTGTTGCAATTAAATTGCTTTAAAAACTGATGTAATACTGACAGTACTCTCTTGCCTATGCCAATACAGTTGGAACTCCATCTGCCTGGCCAACTGACTGGAAGCGACCCACATTTTTTACCATTCCATAGAAAGCATCAATATCACATACAAGATATTTTAAAAATGATTGCATCCGTGCATTATCACAGAGCTGCCTGGAAATCAAACTGGATTCAGAAAAGGACATGGGACAAGCGCTATCTCTGCTGACATCAGATTAATCTGGAATGAAAGCAGTCAATACCAGGAAGACTTTGCTTGGGTTGCATGGACTAAACAAAAGCTCTCAGTTGCACTGATTGAATCAACTATGGTAGCATTGTGCAGATTTGGAACCAACAAACACTTAATTATACTCATATAATCTATGTGTAAAACAAGAGGATACTTATCTTAAAATCAGGAAAGGTAGGTGTCAGGGTTTCATTCTTTCACTATACTTCTTCAAGCTATGTGTGGAGCAAATCACTCAAGAAACTGGACTATATAAGAAGGGAATGACATCATGGTTGGAGAAAGGTTCATGAGCAACTTGATAGATAAATAATACAATCTTTCCTGTTGAAGTAATTAGTGATAAAGAACATCGTGATAAAGAGAGAAAAGGCTGAAATTGTCCAGCATTTCATTTTTGTGTGCGTGTACCAAAGTTTTTATTTTATTTTATTGGGGGCTCTTACAGCTACTACAACATTCAGTACATCATTTGTATCAAGCACATTTGCACACGTGTTGCCACATATATTTCCAAACATTTTCCACTTGAGCCCTTGGTACAAGCTCCTCTTTAAACAAACAAACAAACAAAGAAAAAACCTCCCCTTTTCCCTCCCCCCCCCTTTTTTAATGAATCATTCTATTGGGGGCCCATACAACTCCCATCACAATCCCTAACAGCATCAGTTGTATGCAGGCCACTTTTATACACCCATTGCCATCATCACACTCAAAACATTCTCCCTCCCTCCAGGCCCCCATTATCAGCTCCCTATATTACTCTTCCTCCTCCCCTTCCCCTTGAACCCTTAGTAATTTACAAATTATTTTTTTCATCCTGTACACTGTACAATGTGTCCCAACACTCACTTCCCTGTTGTCCGTGTCCCAGAGAGGAGGCTACATGAAGATCCCTGAAGTTGGTTCTCCCTTTCTATTCCTCCATCCCTCCCCCCTGGTGTTACCATTCCTATTTCTAGTCTTGATGGTTCATCTGTCTTAAGTTTCCCATGTTTCCAACTTCACTGTACATCTCCTGATCTAGCTGGATTTATGTGGCAGAATTGGGGTCATGATAGTGGGTGGGAGGCAGCATGGGAACTAGAGGAAGGTTGCATATTTCATAGCTCCTACCCTGTATCTTAACTGGCTCACCTCCTCCTTGTAACTCCTCTGCAAAAGGATGTCACCTCACCTATTGATGGGCTTTGGGTCCCCAATCTGTACTTCTCCTTATTAGTAATAATATAATTTTAGCTCATTGATACCTGACACTGGATCCCTTCACCACCTCATGATCACACAGACTGGTGTGCTTCTTCCGTGTGGTCTTTATTGCTTCTGAGCTGAATGGCCGCTTGTTTACTCAAACCTTTAAGTCCCCAGACGTTATATCTTTTGGTAGCCGGGCACCATCAGCTTTCTTCACCACATAACATTTCATTTTACTTGGATCCACAATCAGTGATCATGAAAACAGTAGTAATGAAATCAATTATATATTGCTCTGGCAAATCCATTGGAGAAGACCTCTTTAAAGCCACTTTGAGGACTACAATTGACTCAAGTCATATTTTCAATCATCATCTATGCATGCGCAAGCTGGACAATACATAAGAAAGACCAAAGAAGAATTGAAACATTTGAATTATGACCCTAGTGAAGAATATTAAAATGACTGGAGATTGCTGAAAGACCAATCAGTCTTGGAGGAAATACAGTCTGAATTCTCCTTGGAAATGAGGATGACAAAACGAGGTCTCACATATTTAGCATACATGTTCAAGAGAGATTTCTTGTTTGGGGTTGCTTCTGAATCATAGTGCCCCAGTGCACAACAGAATGAAATACTTTCTGATCCTGAGTCACCCTGATGATTGTTCTTAGGTTTGAGCCCATTTTTGCAACCACTCTGTCAATGCTTCTCGCCAGTGCCTATCTCTTTTGCATTGCCCGTCTACTTAAATCATCATGACATTCTTTTCCAAAAGGATTTCTATCTTTCATGGTCTTTCCTGACAAAATGCCCAAAGTACATGAGGGGAGGTCTTGTCATATTTGCATTTAAGGAACATTCTGGCTATATATTTTCCAAGATGGGTGTGGCAGTCACCTAACTTGGTGCCAATTTGAGGATTAAAAATGTAGGGGTGGAGTCTAGCCTGTCAATCTGGAGATAGTCAAAAAGGCCTCTCTGTGGGCATGGCCATCTCTGGGAATTCTGGGAAGTCTGATACTTCCTTCTTGAAAGCAGGAAACACTGTGTCAGTTCACTTCCTTGGAAACTTTTGATTGAAAATGCTTGCTGCCTGAGAGACTAGACTGACAAGGTTAGATCCCTGGGGGACATCCTTGAGAAGAAGCCACATAGATCTACCCTGATGCAGCAAGAAACCTGTACCTAGAGAAGCCACGTGGCGACTAATGCGTGCACTGAGATACTTACAATGCCACTGGATCCAAAGACTTTATACCCATTGGCTTGTGCTAGTTCTGCATTTGGCATCATTGAATGTGTTTCATGAGTCTGAAGAGGACTTTGTAGATTGCCATCGGACATATGGGCTAATATCAGACTTATAGACTTGATTTGGACTGGACTAGGATGTTTTCCTAATGTATAATTACCCTTTATATAAAACTCTCTCTTGTGCGTGTTTATGAATTTTTTCTCTAGCCTACCCAGACTAACACAACAGGCTTGTTTGTTGTTCTTTTGACAGTCCATTGTACCTTCAGTATTCTTCACCAGCACCATAATCCAAATGTGTCAATTTTTTTTTAATCTTCCTTATTCAATGTCCAACTTTCACAGGGGGGAGAAGGGGGAAGCATCTTGCTGGTAAAGTACAGGGTCAACAAAATAGAAAAATGTCTTTAACAAGATGAATTGGAATTGGTGACAGAAATATCTCAGCGCTGGCAGGGGTCTCTCTGTGGCTTTTCCGGCTTCAGAGGTCTGATTCCACCACAGTAAGGCTGTGTGGCTTCTCCTTCAGCTTCTCCAGTTCTTCAGATGCTGCCATCTTGTCTTGTCAGTAGTACGTGTCCAAGAGACAGTGAGTCAAATCTCTCTTCTCCAATTGGGAAATACCTCGAGACTTCCTAGAATTCTCAGGAGAAAGTCATACCCACACAGAGGTCTCATTGGCTACTCTCTGGCCATCTCCAGTTTAACAAGCTAAACTCCGCCCCTACATCACGATAATGAAATTGACATCACAAATACATGACTGCCACACTCATTAAATAGCCTTTGGCTACCTTTGAAGAATGAGCTGGTGCATCATTGTGATAGAAAAATGTTCCTCAGTGTATCATTCCTGGAATTTTTCCTACTAATGCCAGTTTTAATCTTCTTAAAACTTCACAATAGGTCCCTGTGACTCTCCCATGAACTTTGAGAAAAAATACATGGAGATTTTCTCATGGGAGTCACCAAACATAGTAATTTCCTTGACCAGGAGATCTCCTGGAAAGTCACTGTTTAAATTGAACCCTTTTTGAGGTTTCCTAAACAAAGACAAATATACCACTGAGAAAACTTGTCTGCACCTATCTACTGATTACAAAGTCAGATTGAAATATAGTTTGCTGGAAATAAATCTATGTATATGCAAATTGAAACATGGATAGCAAAATCTATTTACTTACCCCTACATCTTTCAAAGACAATAAAGAATAACATTCTAACGATAAATTGCATATTGTAAGTTTTAAAGGACTTATCTTTTAGATTGCAATGCTGTTAGGTAAGTATAAGAATATTTTTGTCTTGAAATTGACAGTCAACTTGACCTGAGCATGGACTATACATCTTAATTAAGCTTAATGTCTTTGGTGGTGAAAGCTGCATCTTCTTGGACTGTGTTAAAGGGTACAGAGAAAGAGTAATTAAATTAGTCAAGAGTAAATCTGATTTAGGTACCATTGTCTTTGCTTCTTAAAAGAATGAAAAAAGCAAACATACACAGTCTAATCTGTTTTTGGTCATTTACAAAGTGGATTTATAATAAATGCTTGATATGTGCTTTTGTACAATGCTCTTTAACTATTTTGAAGTTTTTAATGATAATATCTGCTTTTTTGCCTAGGATATTATTTTCCTTAGGTAAAATCCTGCATATATAAGAATCATAATGATTTGATGGTATAATAAATCCTTTCACCAAGCTGGCACACTTTTCTAAAACAAAATAGGCGCCTGATATTGCCACCAAAAGAAGACCACTGTTCACTAAGTCATTGTCTCTTTCACATTGACCTTATGTACAGCAGAGTGAAATATTCTGCAGTCCCTGTGTCATCTTCAGGATCAATGGCACATTCAGTTCATTGTTTTAACTACTATGTCAATTCACCTCTCCATTATCTGCCCTGGGCCTGTACATTATCAACCACAGTGTTCTTTTCTAGCATATATAATTATATATATATATATATAGGTTGCAAAATGATAGAAACCTTTATTAAACAAAAATACCCAAAGTGAACTTTTTTGCTTCTTATTGTCATCAGCATATAGGTTTACACACATCTAAAGGTGGTATATTCCTCTAACCCTTCACCCAATAATTTTATCTTCTTCTAATCAAACTAGATCAAAACAGTATCTTTATAATTTTTTTTCTGGAGAATTCTGAACTCTCCCAAATAGAAGGTGTCACATCCTTCAAGGACTCAAATCATGTCCTTTGCTTTCTTTTATCTTAATCACTTAATTTGGTGGGGGAGCTTTGCTAAATCTTGTAACAATCCATCATTTGATTGTATTAAGCACACTTATACATATGTTTCCATAAACATTTCCATAAACATTTTCTTTCTACCTGAGCTCTTGGTATCAGTTCCTATGTTGTTCATCTCCCATCCACTCTCTTTCATCCTCGTAAATCCTTGAGAAATTATATATTATTATTGCTATTTTGTATCTTACACTCTCTATTGTCTCCCTTCATGTACATTTCTGTTATTTGTCTCTCTTAGAGGAGAGACTATATATCCAACCTTGTTTGGGTTCGACTTTTCTCCCTCTAGCCCCACCCATCTCCCCACTTTCATGATATTGCTGCCCCATTACTATTCCTAAGGAGTTTATCTGTCCTGAATTCCATATATACAGAGCTTTTACCTATACCAATATGTGTATTCTGGTCTAGCCAGATTTGCTAGATAAAACTGGATTATGGTAACTGTTGGGAGTGGCATTCAAGAACTAGAGGAATGTTGTGTGTTTCATCAGTGCTAGATGGCACCCTGGTTGACTCATTCCTTCCTTGTAACTCTTCTATTAGGGAATGTTTAAATCTCTACAGCTGTGCTTTGGGTCTCCATTCCTACCCCCCTTGTTTGCATCAATATAATTTTTTGTTTTAGATCTCTTGATACCCTGACACCAACAGCTGTCAACCAACACCTCATGATCACACAAGCTGGTGTGATTCTTCCATGTGGGTTTATTGGTTTTCCTGCTAGATGATCATTTATTTAACTTCAAGCTTTTAAGATCCCAGGCACTAACTATATCTATTGATAGCCAACACCATCTGCTTTCTTTACAACATTTGATTGTGCACCTGGTTTAACTATTACATTATATTTTTATGACACACATAGTGTAACTAAACTGAATTCTCACAATGTTTAGTTGTAAAAGAATCCCTATATCCTAAACACCAACATCATCTGAAAGAGCAAATACACACTTAAAGATTCATCAATATCCCATTAAGGAACATCCCTCTGTTTTTTAAACTGACAAATGAAATATTCAAGTGAACACATATATTGCAGGGAAAACAACCAGGGCCAAGGCTCAGTTTCCAGGGGCCTCCACTTTTCCCATTTCATTACACTTGGATGCAGCATGTACATCATTTTTTTGTAGTCATCCTCCTTTTGAATTTAATGAAGAAAGCATGGAAACCTTTTTTCTCTCTCTTTTACTGAAGATATCTGTGCTTTTATATTTGAATTTTTATAATAATAAAACAATACTAACATAACAGATAGTGTTGGTGGAAAACATGAAAAGTGCCACAGATTTCTAAAAGAACAGACAACATTTCTTGGGAGGAGTTGAGGCAAAATTCAACTTAGAATTGTGGATGGCAAGACTTGGTGCCTTGGAATTGTGATATTAGTGAAGAACATTGAATATACCGTCAAATGCCAGGAGAACAAAATATCTGTGTTGAAAGAAATATATCCAGAACGCTTCGTCTTACATACTTTGGACATCTTATCAAGAGGAAGCAATTCCTGGAAAAAAAGACATTATATGTGGTCAAACAGAAGGTTAGAAAAGAAGAAGATCAAAAAGTGGATTGTGAGCAACAGTGGCTGCCAAAATGGGCGTAAAGGCAATTCTGAGGATGATGCAGGACCAGGCTTTGCTCTGTTCTAATGTACACAACTTGGCTGTGTTAGGTGGGTTGACTAGAGAAACAAGTCCAAGGACACTGATACGCATGAAAGAGAGATCTATATCAAGAAGCAATTAAACACCAATAAAACATCTGTTCACTGTCCAACTCAAATCCATGTCTGATATTCGTCCTTAAGTCCCTCTTCAGACTCATGAAGTCACATGCAATGTTGTGGAATGCAGGAAGAGCACCAGCAGGTGGTTACAAGGTCTTGTGAAGCCAATGGTGTTGGACACATCTCTAGGACTCACGCAGGTGTCAGCATGGTTAATCATCAGGAAGGTGAAAGCAGAGGCGGGCGGGGGGGGCGGGGTCCCAGGTCCCTCCTTATGAGAAGGCCATGCCCACAAGGAGGCACCATCAGACTGTGACCTAATTGACAGGCTGGACTCCACTCCTACACTTTTATATCTTCAAGTTGACACGAAACTATCCAACTTACACAGTAGCTATGAGTTAGAAACACTTTGAAAGCACTTAAACAGCTAATGATGATCATGAAAGAGACGTTATTGTTGTTGTCAAGACCATGAGTCAGTTCTGACTCCCAGTGACTCTGTGTTAGTCCAGGTAGACTAGAGGAACGAATTTCATAGACACGCATATAGATATAAGGAAAAGATTTATATACAAGAAGAACAGGACACTGAGCCCAGTCCAGTTCAAAGTCATAAGTCTGGGTTGAGCCCCGGTGGCTTAGTGATTGTGCGCGGGACTGTGGCCCACTGGGGCGGAGGTTCAATTCCAGCAGTGGGGCTGGGCCTCCTACTCCCACCACCAGAGAGCAGTGATGCCAAAAAAAAAAAGTCATAAGTCTGATATTAACCCATATGCCCGAAATCAGTCTATAAAGTCTCCTTGCGACTCACGAAGTCACAGGTCAGTGGGTGCAGAATCCCGGCACTGGCAAGGGTCTCCCCATGGCTCCTCACTTCCAGGACTCAGGGTCCACCAACAGCAGAAGCAACTCATCGCTGGCAGAGGTCTCTATCTGGCCGCTCCAGCTTCAGAGGTCTGACTCCATTAGGACAAATCCGTGTGGCCTCTCTTCCAGCTCCTCCAGCTTTTTGGACGCTGCCATCTTCTCTTGTCCATGATTCATCATCCCTGAAACTAACTCTCAACAACTGCGGAGGATAGCTTCTCATCCTCACGAGGGAAATATCGCGAGATTTCCCAGACGTATCACGAGCAAACCATGCACACACAGTGGCCTCATTGGCTACTTAATGGCTATCTCCAGATTGACAAGCTAGACTCCACCCCTACATCTCCATCATGAAATTAACATAAGCACAAAACCACCACAGGCTCTATGTACAACAGACTGAAACACTCCCTCGTCCTGCTCCACTCTCTCAATTGTTATGATCAAGTCCATCATTGAAGTGACAGTGTCAATCCATCTTGTGAAAGGCCATAGGAAATCTGCATGCTGAGCAAATAATCTCAGAAACTAGACGATAGGACGTTTGTAGCATTGCTATTCCCCCAAACAAAGAAACCGCCATGGAGTTTACGCAGACCCATAGGGAAACAATAGGACAGGGCAGAACAGCCCCTGTGAGTTTCAACTTTAACTTTATCAGCACATGAAGTCCTATATTTCCCCTGTAAAGTGGCTAATGATTTAAAACTGTGGACCTTGTGGATGTCAACCCAACGTTTAACCACTTCATCTCCAGACCACCTGCAGCAGGATTAAGGGAAGGTTTATGAACAGTATTTATGATATTGATCCTAGATCTTCATCAACAAATGTTTTAATTCCTGGCAAGAAAGGTTATGCCATTTGCATAGCATAGGCGGTTAATAGATCCATAGATTGTGGTGATCTTGCCATACCCGAGGGACACAAGAATTGATAACAGCCACCAGAACATTTGGCTATCGGACCAGCCTACCCTCAGAAAGCGACTTTAGTGACATCTTTATTTTGGATAATAGCCTCCAGAACTGAGAATTAATGTATTTCTATTATTTCAAGGTTCTCAAACTGTGGTATTTTGTTTCAGCAGCAGTAGGGACTTGAGGCAGAAAATATGAAATAGTAACGCTTCGAAACTATGAATACCTCATCCTCTTTTCTTGTCCCACTCCTTCAACAATGGCTATTCACAGACAAGTACTCTCTCCATGTCATAATAACCCTGTAATATGATGTCTATTGGATGGGTGCTAAATGTGATAAAGATGTAAATATAGCCATGTGTCAAAGTGTTCTCATCATTGAGAGGTATTGCATACAATTTCACTTTTACTGGAGTATTTTTTCAGTTGTATCTCATAGAGAAGATAAGTTGTGCTTGGCTACTTATGCATTCTCTTTTTTCAAAAGCTTATGACAACAGTACCAGATAATTAGCAATTTATACAGTGGTTGTGGAAAATGAACTTGAGTTAGGGAGTAGCTAACTTTACATGGCAACCCTATTCATTTTCATTCGTTTTTTAATGAGCAAAGTAAAACGTCAACTGGCAATATGCTTATGATATTGTAAAATGTTTAGAAGATTTGACTCCTATCTTGGGGTGGTAGTACGTAATATGAGAGGAAAGAATGGATACTTCTTGAGGAGCACGGACTATATTAACATTTCATTTCCTATGTCGGATAATTAGGAAAATTCTTGGAGAGTGCAACAGAACAAAGACATTTTAACTAGCAAATGCCAACACTCAGGGCAGAAAGAAAGTCAACAAACGCTGCAATTACTATATTTGGTTTATTCTAAGAAAAAAATAGAACACAATTTCTTAAATTCATTAGCATATATTTACATATATGTATATTATATATTTCTGTAGACATCCCTGGGTTAAGTGTTCAGCTACTAATTGTCACATAAGTGGTTCAAACCTGCCTGGAGGTGTTGTGATGAGGAAGGTTATATGTTAATTTTTCTATTAAGTGGCAATGAAACATGGCAGTTTGTGTTAATATAATCATACCCACCTGTAAGGGGATTACTGTAGGATACAGCACCCTTTGGTTGATCATAGCCCTGATCCACTGTAAAGAAGGCTCCTTAGGGTTGTGGTCTACATCAAATATATGTGGACATACTAGAGACGTTCCCTCGCTTTTTGCTCTCTCTGGATCCTGCACTTGACTTTCATTATCTGAAGGGGGGTTCTTGAGACTGTAGCCTGAAACCTGCGGTCTAATTTGTCCATCAGGAGCCTCTCCGCCAACAGCGATATGAGCAGGAGAAGACACCAGCAGAGTTGGGACTTGCTAAACTCTGTAATTGCACGAGTCCTTGAGATGCATTGAAGTCTCATTGAAAGTCATTGTGAGAAACCTCTCTCTCTCTCATTTTGATTTGTTTCTCAAAGACCACAGTGTGGAAAATGCTATGAAACAGTTTTACAGTGGCACAAATGGGGTCGCTATAAGTAGGAATCAATTTCACAGAAATCGGTTTGGATTTTCCAATTTGTTCTGTTTTGTTTTATGGTATATGTTATGCAATCTCTGAGATAAGCAGTCCTGTATGATGATGAGCAAAATATGTGTAATAGCAATCAAACTTCTGGTGGTGTGTTTGAAACAAAAACATATATAAGAATATACATTAAGCAGTACACTAAGAAGGCATTTAGAGGACATATTGCAGAACCATATAGGAATATTATTTTAAAACATTGTGAAATACAGAATGTGATAAGAAGTCAAGGCATGGTAAAAGAGGTCTATTGCAATGAAAGGAGCTAGATTTGGACTATAAGAGTAGTATTCCACATATTTATTCAAAAAATACTATATTTATAAATCCCTCCCACCCCCCTTTAGGAGAAATGTTCTTTATGTATTCTACCAATGAAAATTCAGATGACCTGCAAACTTTAGACTCCTTTTAGCTCTACCATAATGTGGCCATCAGTTGGAAAGTGTGTTGTGAGAATGTAATGCATACCACCAGTAGAAATAATCAAGCCATCATTCTCAGCCACATTTGAAGAGTGGTTTATAAAGTAAAATGAGCAGCAAGAAATCTGTTCTCCCCCTCCAGCTGGAATAGTCACGCTGAGCTGATCTATTTAATAATTACTGGCTAAATATTTACAACAACGAGTTGCTTTTGTTTTACAGCTCAGAGTCAAGATATTTGGAAACTATGATTAGTTTATTTCCAGTGTTAACAAGTCGACATTCCTCATGTTTGGAAAAGATAGCTATATATGGTATAATTTTTTCATTCACGTTGAAATTTTACAAGAGCACAGATTTTTGATGACTCTGAAATACTGAGTTCTTCTCTGCCAAAGTATATTGCATATGTAGTGATTGCCTTCATTTTAATTTGCTTAATACTTAAACTCTCAGTTGTTCATTCCAATCTGTATTGAACAGTATTATAAAACACAAACTAATTTATCAGCGCATAAAGACAGCATTGGGGTTTTAATCATTGAGAAGTTTAATCTGATTTTATATATATGTGATTTTGTTCAGTTCAATAATACAGAAAGAGATAGAACTATATTTAAAAATGCTTTTCATTCTTGTAATAGGTTTTATCAAAGAAGCACATCCTAAAGAGAATATTAAAATAGACTGGGTTACTTACAGATAACCTACCACAGGCTAGATAGCTGTGCATATATTTTAGCACAATTACTTGCTCTGACCCAGCTCTCCTTCCAGGCTGCTAGCTGAGCCCCATTACCCTTCCATCCTTAACTTGAGGGTTCTCCACTCTGTGCTATGTACCCAACTCGCACTTTCCTCACTGGTCCTCCAGCAGTTCTTCATTCCAAATCAAGGAGCACTGGAGATCAGGTGCTCTCTCTCTCTCTCTCTGAAACCCTCCTCTGCTGCTTGGTGACTGCTAATCGTCCTTTCAGATTTTTGACCTGCCTGTGTGGCCAAAACATAAAATATAATAGCTATGTGGAAAAGAGTGCAAAAGAGAAATGTACAGTAGAATAGTGTACTACTGATTTTATGTTATTGATTTTTAATGAGCTTCAGTTTTTAAATTTTAATTCATTCAAATTTATCCACGGTAAATTTGTAAAAAGTAAAAAGTAGTATTTTTCTCTTGTTTAATGACTTTTATTTCCCAAAGTGAGAAAATCCTTTTTATGTTGTCTTTTGAATCTTTCATGTGTTGCCTTTCACAGGGCACTGGGACGTATTGTCTTCTTTTATTTGCGTTTTGAAAT
>PVJH01010336.1:0-74348 GCA_004026705.1 Nesogale talazaci
CCCCCCGCAGACCAGGAAGGCCACCTGCTGTGCTGCCTCTGGGTTCTGTGGTCTTAGCTCCGATACTTCTGCTGACTTCCCCACCTTAGACAGGAAAGCCATCCCACCCCTCTTGGGGTGGCTTTGCTTTTCATGGTCCTGGAAATGTCCTCCTGCTTCTGAGATGCTGTCTCATGACCAAGGGCATGACACACTGACAGGCTCCCAAGTGAGCATGCTTTACCATTGGCATGGTCCCAGCCAATCATTTGGTGGAACTTATGGAGGACTTGATAGACGAGCCATAGTAATTTCATTTTACGACGATTGAGTTCAGTTTTGGATTATAAGCTGCCAGAACAACCATTGAGCTGTTTAAGCAGAATGTAAACTCCCTTCCCATAAAGCAAAAAGAAAATGATGCATGTATAAGCCATGGTCTAGCATATGTCCACTCATCGGGCTCCTGCGGCTGGAAAGAACAAGAACGGGAACTCAGGAAGGCCTCAGAGGAGGCTGTCTAGTCCTGGAAAGAGTTCCTGCTGCAGAACCCACGAGGCCAGTCCGTGTCTGACTTATAGGAACCCACTCTGTGGCAGTCAGGAAGGAAAGGGTAAGAGTGTTATTACATTGAGGAGATCACAACCGTTGTCACTCCAAAACTGAAAAATAAAGTGTTGAATGGGTCACGAATCAACTCTGGAATCCTTCATGGCATAATCAAAGCACAGGAGAACATTAAAAGGAAGAAGAACATAAATTCCATGAATATGGAGATAGTCATCTTGGGCAGCCAATGGCAAGTTCAGCAGTTCAAAACCACCAGCTGCTCCAACGAAGAAAAATGAGGCTTTCTATTCCCGCCCAGAGTTCGTCTCAGAAATCCACAGGTGCAGTTCTACCCTGGCCTAGAGGGTCCCGCTGAGTGAGTGTGCTAACGTATGAAGTCACTTTCAAAAGGAAGGGAGATATTGAAGGGCTGTGGGATAGCTCACAAATGACAGGAGAGTCAGAGGCCTAGCTTGGAAAAGGAGAAAAAGTGAAAGTGGTTGCAACAATGGGCTTAATCCTAGGAAGAGGAATGGACTGGGGTTCCTGCAGAGGCTGGCTCGGCAGCTAGGGCACAGTCGAATTCACTACCCAGGAAGGACACCGTAAAAACATTGCTGAGTCAGTGTGCATCACAGCACCAGGGGTGGATAACCCAAGAATCCTGAGTGGGCAATTTCACATGTCCCTCACTGTTGTGCTTGTTGTGAGGGGCCAACAATTCGGGCCAACCCTTGACATCTGGATCCACCACAGAACTGACCCTGCCTGATCCTGGGATTTCCTCACCATTACTCCTAAGCTCATCCATTTTGTGGAGGGCTGTGGTAGTTATATGACATAGTTTCCCAAAGTGGGCACCACCGCCCTGCTTCTCCCCCCGACCCCCCCAGCCAGTGGTGTGTGGAATGATCTAAGGGCATTGAAAGAACAGATACCTACACTTTATCCTGGATTCTGGGCTGGAGTACAAAAGGTTTTTCATTGCTAGGGAGGTCATGAGTAATTTTTTTGAAGAGGACAGTAGAAAATATAAGTTTGGGAACCTCTGTTATATAAAGGCATACCAACTTGCAGATTTAAAAGAGTAGGGCTGAGGTCTAGCCTTTCAATCAGGTCACCCAATAGTGTCTCCTTATGGGCATGGTCTTCTCATAAGGAGAATTCTGTGAACCTTGCCTTCTCCCTCTGCCTTCAACTTCCTGTGGTGATCCACTCTGAGATCTGCCAGGACCCTGGAGCTGCATCCACTGCCACTGGATCCACAAGTCTTTGCACCCACCAGTCTGGGATCTTCCTGCACTCTCTATCATTGCTTGTGACTGCATGAGTCTGAAGAGGGACATATGGACTAATATCAGGCTTAAGGACTTGAATTGGACTGGCTGAAATGCTTGCTTGATATATAATTATTTTTTGCTATAAAGCTCTTTCTTACACATACATGAATGTCACTAGATTTGTTTCTCAAGCCAACCCAGCCTAACACAAAAGCCTCCCTTTTTGTCCCTGCCCCTCTACTTTACCACGCATACTGTCTCTGGAGACTGGTTTCTACTGATAACATGTCCAAAGTGTGTAAAACTAAATCTCACCATCCTTGCCGCTAAGAAGTACTCTGGCTATACTTCTTCTAAGACAGATTTGTTGGTCCTTTTGGAAGATCAGATACTTTTAATGTTCTTTATGAGTGCTACAATCCAAATGCATTGTCATACTGTGGTGGTTTATGTGTTGCAGTGATGTGGGAAGCTAAGTCACTGGTAATTCAAATGCCAGCAGGGTCACCCAAAGTCAACACATTTCATCTCAGCTTCCAGACAGAGAAGAGACCAGGGGTCCCTCAAACTATGGCCCGCAGGCCATATGCAACCTGCTGAGGACATTTATCTGGCCCACCGGGTATTTTTGCCACTGCTGTCCTTCTTAGCAGCTGACTCATTCCAGACTTACAGTGAATTTGTTCATAGTTGGTTTGTTTGGTTTTTTTTAACGATAATCTGGCCTTTGAACAGTCGCAGGGACAGTGAACCGGCCCCCTGTTTATAAAGTTTGATAACTCCTGGAATAGACTATGAAGCAGGGACCAGCTGCTCACTTCAGAGAAAGTGGCTGCTGAGAACCTCAGGCATCGCATTGAAACCGCAGATGCACAAACACAAATAAACCTACGCTTACCTTGCCTATTGGGTACTCCACCCATGGCAGGGATTGTCTGTTTGAAAGGAGCCTTTGATTCCGAAGGAAGGTGATGTGGGTTGGAGAAGAGACAGATGCAAGCCACACCTCTGAAGCAGAATCTTTGATGTGGTGAAAAAGAAATGTGACTTTTTTCTCCTCTACCCATGAATAAGTAAGCCTGAGCTGACATCACCCTTTGGGTCATGTGACATGGGCATTACTGCCACTGTGGTTAGTTGCCTTTGAGTTGGCCCGATTAGGTGACCTGACATGTAACAGAAGGAAATATTGCCTCATCCCGAGCCTCTGTGAATATTGGTGGAGCCCATAGCTGCAGTCCGTAAGTCATCCCAGTTTGTTGAGCAGTTCCTTCCTTTCACGGACCAACATGGAGGTCATTCCTTCATGAATGCTGCTTCTCAAAGGCACCTCTCAAGTCAGCCAGGCTGACTCTTAAGGACCATTTCTGTTAGAAGTCTTCTACGACTGATTTCTCCAGTCCTCTGGCAGCCCACTAGTTCCTCTGCAAACCACCAGGCTCTGCCTTCCCCAATGAAAAAATTACTCCACTGTCCCGTGTGCTTCTATTCCTCATATCACGTTTTTACTTCAGATTCAAAGTCCCAGACAAGAGTGGCACATGTCTTAACCTAGGCTGCCTGAGGCATGAATGTTTTCAACGTTGGAAGTCGGGAAAGCGGCTTTGTCCCTCATGAGATCTTTTGCAATCAGAAACTCTCCAAACTGATGAGTTCAGATACTGGGCAGCCAAAAACACGAAAAATATTCAGTGCAGCTTCAAATTTTTTACTAATAGGCAGTGATGTGCTCATAAACATTTAACAACTGGTACCCCAGAGGGCTAATACTTTGATTCCGAGCATTTGCCAGGTTCTGTGGTGAAACGACTCCCACCACGGTCATTTCAAACTACCAATGGGATATGTCGTAGCATGGAGACGGGGTGAGAGGGGAACATGGGCCTCCTATGATCAGCCCAAGTCAGCGCCCCTGCACAGCAACACAACAAACAGGATGATTGTTCTAAGACTAGAACAATCCTTTCTGGAAAGCGATGGCAAGAGGTCTCGCTTCCCCCCTTGACTTACTTCTTCCCAGTGAGGATGGAAGCGCTGTTCACATTGGCCAATGCCATCCGTTCAAGTCATCCATTCCTCATCTGCCCCCGAAGTCTACATTCACCAGTGTATTTGTTCAACACTCACTCGCCAGTACTCACTGCACCCTCTGCAGTGTTCTCTCCCAATCCTCCTGTCTGCTCCCTTTTACAACACCACATTCTCCTTCTTGTGTCCTGCCTCATTCTTTCTCTCACCCCTCTGGTCTGGCCCTTCAGAGGAGCCTTTTCTCTAACTTCTCTCTCTTCACTGAGACTTCCCAGGGCCTTCTTTATCCCCTTTTGCATCTTATGCTCCAACCTATAGAGACTCCTGACTCTGGATCTTCAACCCTGTTCTTTATGCTGAAGTCCAGACCAGTACACAGAGTTCAAACTTCTTTGTTACCACTTTTCCTGGGCCCCTCGAATGTTATCTGCCCCAAAGGGAACCTTCTGCTTTCATCCATCTCACTTCTTCCCTGTGCCCCCGCTCAGTTCTACCCCCCATAGCCCACAATTTTTCCTTCTTATGTGTTCTTCCTCAAAACCTCCCCCCGCCCTTCAAATAGGAGTCATCTTCTACACCTCTCTTCCTCTGACCCCAGATCCAATGACCACCTTAATTTCATAGCTTCATCCATTTGCTCTGGCATGACCCAGGAACATTCCCATTGACATGCTCCTGCATTATCAGCTAGTATTTAATCCAAATCCATGTGTCCTATCCAAATGATCGGCTATAGAAACCTCACTACTTGGAATCCTCCATCAGATGCCCCAGATCCTCATAGACATGTATCTTCATCATCTCTATTTCTCTCCAATGGTTGACAACATTCTTCATCCAGGCCGCTTCTTTCCTCCTGCTCCACAGAAAGAAAGTGGCATTCAGAGTTGAACCTTATTTCTCAAGCCCACTGATGACCATTAAGTGGAAGCAACTTGGGACGACACCACATGTATCAGGCTAGAACCCTGCTCCATAAAACGGTCACAAAGGAAGATCGTGGGCCTTTCTTCCAACCCACTTCAAGAGGGAAGCAAACCTCACTCTTCCCATTGACAGACAACCCTTACCTATGTGTCCTACACAGAGACTCCTGCTTCCCAGGTAGATCCTACCTCTGAATCATGCCCCAGCTACCACCTTTCTAAGAATTGTCCGAGAACCTCAGCATCGAACAGTGCAGCAGCATGCTCCCTTGAGGACATTTACTGAGGAAGCTGTGGAAGCAGTGATCTAGATGGACGTCACCTAAGACTAGTGAGGAACTTTCATTCCATGAATAGAAAAGTTCTCACTCTTTCCAAGGCGATGCAAATAAAAAGAATGTCTCCCTGGTTTTTTCTGTCCATTATATTAGTAGAATGGAATTGATATAGTCAATGACAAAGCAGAATGATGGGAACATGTCCATCAGTCCCAAATCTGCCACAACCCACCTTACGATGATTATTTTTGAAACCATCATCAGTACTATAAACTCTTCAGAATTAGTTCCAAAGTGCCCTGCCCATCTCATCTCTCCTCATTTCTCCTCTTGAACTCAAGGGTGACCGAATTACCAACAATGATGATGTTACCATGTCATTGGATAGACATGTAATGCATGGCCTCCTCACTGGACTACTGAGTCAGTCCTAAATCTTCATACCATCTGGGTAATGACATGAACATTAGAGTTTGAGAAGAGATATTTCTTGATGAGTGGTTCTCTCTCCAAGTGTTGTCCCTAGTGTAAACAACAAGATCAGCATCCTCCTAGAAATATCTTTGAAACCAAACACTCTGCCATTGAGTCAATGCCCACCATAAGGCCCCTACGGGACAGTGTAGAACTGTCCCTTTAAGTTTCTGAGACTGCAAATCTTGATAGGAGTAGAAAGAACTGCTCTTCTCCCAAGGAGCAACTGGTTGGTTCAAACTGCTGACCTGTGATTCTCAGCCCAACAGGTAACCCCTATGCCACCAGGAACATCTTAGGACTGCAAATCTCCAGGTCCCACTCCAGGCCTCCTGAAGTGGACATTCTGGGCAGCTGTTCTCCAATGCCTAGCTCAGCCACTTCCTTACCAATGCCAAGCAGAGACCTTGCTTTCTCCAATGATGCTGGACTGTGGGTCTGAAGGTCTTTGGTATGGGTCTTTGCTGATGAAGCTCTGCACCACTGGTTCCTAACCTTGGCTGCAACTGGAAATCCCCTGGAGAGCGGGAGAAGCAGTGAGGTTGGCATCCCTCCAGAGAATTCTGATTTGCTCGATAGGGCATGCAATCTGGGTACTAGTGAGTTTTCAAGCTTCCAGATGATTCTGACTTTCAGAGAGTGCTTCACAAGTTGAACTGCGAAAGATGAGGTCGGCATGCCCCCCGAAGGGCAAAGATGAGGCTTTTCAGCTCTCATAAAGACCCCCAGCCTGGAAACGCAAACTCTGTCCCACAGACTAAGGAAGAGCAGGATGAATCCGATGGGAGTGAAAACTACACTGTAGCCATTAGGGACTCCTTGATGCTTGTTTCAAATCTGAAATTCTTTTTCCAAAGCTCATTTGCTGTATCTGCCTCACCTTTTCTGTCTTTCCCTGACTGACTCCCATTGAATTTTTATGATTTGGTTTGGCTAACTTTGGCTACAGGTGGCGCCTGATGATAAAGTGCCAATGAAACACCACTGCTCAGCACTCATCTTGCACCCTGAGCTGTCATACGAACCGCATTTCACTGTTCCCTGTCGCCTGCCTTCCGAAACGGTAATGTTCTTTAAGTTTGGTAAGCCAGTGGCGGAATTCCCACTTTCCATATGGGAAACTTGGGTTTGATTCTTGGTCAATGGACTCCCTGAGCAGTCACCACCCTTCTTTGGGGGCCTGTATGTGGCTGTGGGATTCAATGGGGCTCAGTAGAGCTTACAGACTAAGGCAGAATCTGATAGTCTCTTTCTAAAATTGTCTGTATTTAACAGCCCCGTGCCTCCCTGCTGTCTTGACTCCATTGCACGTGGCATCACCATGAATTAGTGGCTGACACAGGGGTCCCCAGTGCAAAGTGAAAAGTGGATGGTGTTCAGTCATACACACACTCCTTGGAGCTCAACAAGATCTGGCACAGAAATGGGCGCTCAATAAATATCTGTTGAATAAAGGCCTGAGGGCAGGAACTCTGGCTTAGACTTCCTTGGTGACAGTCATAATATTTGAGAGAGATAAGAGTTCCTCAAAAAAGAGTTACTCAACTTTTCACAATTCCTTTGTAAATGATTTTTTAAAAATTAAAATCCCCCCAATAAAAGTAGAAGATGCTATCAAAACATTTTATAGTGCTGATGTGTGTGTGTGTGTGTGTGTGTGTGTGTTTTAATTGTGGAAACTAGGTAAACTTGTTAATGCCATCTACTTACTGCTGAGTAATTTATATTGTGTAAATTGAGCTATTTTTCAAAGGG
This sequence comes from Nesogale talazaci, assembly GCA_004026705.1. Lineage (NCBI taxonomy): Eukaryota > Metazoa > Chordata > Mammalia > Afrosoricida > Tenrecidae > Nesogale > Nesogale talazaci. The sequence goes on from PVJH01010336.1 coordinate 7,270, forward strand.
GCCAGGATGTGTATTACGACTGTATTACGGTGGGGGCTATACATAGTGTAGACATGATTAAGGGCCTGGTTTTGAGGGCAGACAGTGCCAACGTTGCCACTTAATCATGGTGTGGGTCTCTGCAGCTGTTTTGCTTCTGTAAGCCTCACAATCCTGACCTCTGCAATCTGGGTAGCAGTGTCTACCACACGGGGACATGTAAGGCGTAAATGAAATAGTGGTCATCTGGCTCATCACACAAGGACTTATAAGTGCTCAATATTTGAGCCCGGGTGATCTTGTGGTTATGTGCTAGCCTGCTAACCACAAGGTCAGCAGTTTGAAACCACAGCCACTCTGAAGGAGGAAAACAAGGCTTTCTCTTCCCATAAAGAGTTACCAGTCATGGAAAACTATGGGGGCAGTTCTGTTCTGTCCTTCAGACTGACTGCTAGGAATTCGTATAACCTCGGAGTCCAGAGGTGTGGTTTTGGCTTTGGCTTTTTTTTTTTTACAAATGCAAATCACCAGGGTTTTTCTCCCCCAAAAGCAGCTGGTGGAGTCGACTCTCTGACCTTTTGTTTCATAGACAAGTTCTTAACCGCTGTGTCACCAGGCCTCATGCTACCACACAGACCTAGGTTTATGGCATTGGAAGTTTCACTTCTTTCTTCAGAGAAGTAGCTGCCTCCCAAAGGAACTCCCCTTAAAGATGAACAGGAGGGATAGATGAATAAGAGGCCTTGTTAATGAGTAAGAAACCACAAGCAACAAGTTATTGATTCTCATTGAAAGTCCCAGGGACTTAAGTCTCCAGGACAGAGGCCAAGCATTGCCAGAGGGAAGGAATCACACTATTTCCCAGGAGGCTGAGCTGTCACCCATCGCTAGCAAGTGTGGTCCTTTGAATGCTGGATGCAGAGCCGAGGTCCAGGAAGACGAGGCATGTTTATTCACCGCCTCCATCAAGGGAGGCATTCGCTGTCTGAGCAGCTTCTGGTCAAGGACAGCTAATTCCTGCAAACATCTTGTTACTTATTGAATGTAAATGATCTACTTCTGCATTTTATCATGTTGACACAGGGTTGTCTGGAAGTGGCTGCTCCTAGGTTGACTTCAGCTTCTCTTCTAGGGAAGTCCAGGGTTTCTTCGTTCTTACGTGGAATCAAAAGACCAGCGGTGAAAATCAGGAACCAAACTAATATTAGAGGGGTATGCGTGTTTCCTTAACTGTGCCTTCAGTAAGTTCGCTATTGTCTTTTAACAGTCTGTTTTCTTGAGGCAAGAAGGGGCTTCTCACAATGTGAATGAAAGAATGGATATTTTATTTTATCTTTAATGCATTGTTGCCCTGGTGGCAGTAGGAAAGAATGGATATTTTAAAGAAGCAGCCATCCCCACCATCACAAGTGCTCCTCAGAAAGCCCTTTACTTTCAGTGGAGCAGGGGGAAAGATGGATATCCATGATGGAAGGGAAAGAGAAACAAGCAGAATTTCTACCATCTTCTAATAAATGACCTATTGTTCTATAAAGTAAATATCCCCATTGTTCAGATTATCAACTTATTGTACTTCCCCCAAACCCAAATAGCTAGCAAACTACTGGGCTAGCCACCAAGACTATTAGAATACTAAGCTTCCCTTTTCCTGTATGAGAATTTTTTTGTCTTTTTAGAATGATAATAGTGAAGGTATGTAGGCACTCTCCTTAGAACTTCTTAGCATTAAACAACTGTACTAGGTAAGTGTTCCCTAAGTAATTAAAACAAGGGCCTGAATTCTAAATAGTTCTACGACTTATATGACCTTGGGCATAATCTTCAAACCTTGGTGAACATCATTTTCCTTAATGTAAAATGGAATGAAATTAGTAGCTGGATTTTTCGGGCCAATTAAAAAAAGTAATGATGATGATGAAAGGCCCCAGGCAGGGAGCTTGTTAAATAATGTCACTTGTTAAATAAATATCATTGAGACAATTACATCTTAAGGTAGCCTGAGAAAACAGAATAGAACTGCCCCATAGGTTTTTCCACTGCTATCATTTTTAATGAATACTGACTGTCCCAAGTGAACACCTCATAGCAAGGTCAGCAGTTCAGAGCCACCCGTTGCTTCCTGGGAGAAAGATGAGATTCCTACTCCAGTAAAGAAGTTCTCCTGCTACCCACAAGGGCAGTTCCCCCTTGTCCTGTAGGGTCACTGTGAGTCTCCACCAGCTCGATGCCAGTGAGTTTGGTTTGAGTTTCTGTTTTCTTTATTGATTCTCAATCACAGATATAATCAAATCCATGCCATTTCATCAGTTCCAACTCATAACCCTGTACAGGGATTGGCGACTATGAATCTTTACAGGACAGACAGCCTCGGCTTTCTTCTGAAGAGTGACTGGCAGGTTTGAACTACTGGCCTTGTAGTTAGCTGCCTGATATCTAACTGACAGTGCCACTGGGACTACATATGATAATACCTATTATATATTTGGTAAACATAAATGCAATCATTTAATGCAGACATGTTTATATATTACATGCATGGATGCTATATACACATAGATAACATACAGTAAGCATATACTGCATGTGTGTATACATAAATATATGTGGTACTATATGCTGTCCAGGCAATTCCAACAACTTGTAGCAACCTCACAAAACAGACTAGAACAGCCCCATGGGGTCTTCAAGAGAGCTCTGTGAATGGAGACGTCATGCAAGAAGGCAAGTGCCATCACAAAGAAAGAGACGGTTGGGAGGCAGGGGAAGAGAACAACCTGGGTGTCAGAAAAGACTCTGACACTGGCTCTTGAATAGAAAGTAGGTAAAGCAAACAAAAGAAATGAGGAAGTAAAAGAGCTGAACGAAAGATGGCTTCAAGACCCAGGAGTGACAGTCTCTTTGACCTCTCAGACAGGTTGAGTTGTGTCTGCGATAGGACCCAGGGGGGACTCAGTGTAGAGGTGACCCACCTTTTGGATGTCACTGAACAACTTGTTCTAAGAGCAACAAAGGGGGCGAAATCTAGTTTGGGTGAGGGGGTAGGGGATATTAGGGAGGCAAGTGTGTTGTGTTACTGTATCAATAAACTGATTTAAAGGTAAAAAATAAATCATTATAAATTTGTTTCAATAAAAATGTGCTAAAGGCTTGGAGTTGGAAAACTAAAAGGGAAGAATATGTTCAACATATCTCATAAAATAATGGAAGGAAAATTCAAGCATCAAACGGGTACACAAAAGGATTCTCTGGGCTAATCTTGAATGGCGCAGGAAGGATCAAGAGAAGAGGGAAGGTTTCACAGTCCCTGTGCAGAGAAAACCAGTCAATGGTCAGTCACTTCAGGAGATGGTGTATAATCGAGAACTGATGGCACTGAAGGAATAAATCAAAGCTGTGCTGAATGTATTGGTGAACATATAAGGCTTTAGAACTTGACCCATATCAATTGAGATGTTTCAAGAAAGACATCAGTGTTGGAAATGCTCCTTCATCAGTGCTAAGAAATTGGGAAGGCAGTTATCTTGCACACCATTTGGAAAAGATCCTTAGCTGTAGGAACAGCTGTAGAAATCATTGAACAACATCAATATCTCATGGAAGTAAAATTTTGTTGGTGATACTTCAAGAGTGTGTGGCAATATACCAAACAGAATCTGCCAGACATGCAAGCTGGATTCAGATGAAGGGGGATAGCAATGATAGTAGATAGGTCTTGGCTGAAAATCCAGAATTCTCCAAAGATGCTTACCTGTGTTTTATTGACTACGCAAAGGCATTTGATGGGATGTATTATGGTACATTATGCATAGCATTGCACAGAATGGGAATTTCATAATGCTCATGAAGAATCCATACATAAATCAGCAGGTGGTTACTAGAAGAGACGGGAATACTTACATGGATGTCAATCAGGAAAGGTGTGCTTCTGGATGTGTCCTTTCACCATGCTGTACACTGAGCCAAAAATCAGAGGAGGAGTTGAACTGTGTAAAGAAAACTGGGCCACTGAATTGGAAGAAGGCGCATTAACAGCCTTTGATATGTGAATGAATCAATCTTGTTTGCTGAAAGGAAAGAGAGTTTGAAACATTTTCTAATGAATATCAATGATTACCGTCTTCAATACAGATGGTTACTCCTCAACCTAAAGGAAACAAAACTCCCCACAACTCGATCAATCATTCACGTCCTGGGAAAACGGAGAGTGCATTGAAGTTGTCAAGGCTTCCACTTTTTATGAAACCCCCAATCAATGCCCATGGATTCAACAGTTATGAAATCAAATGGCATATGTCCTGGGCAAATCTTATGCAAGGATTTCTCCAAGGTGGGGCTGGAGCAGAACCTGGCAGTGTTTCATTCTTCTGTGCATAGGGTTGCTTTGGGTTGGAACCAAGTCAAGGCTACCCAACAACAGCAAAGAGCTCTAAAATAAAGATGTCCCCTTGGGGACTAAGGTGAAACTGACCCAGGCATTCCAGTCACCTTCTCTGCATATCGAAAGCTGGACAATGAGTATACAAGATGGGAGAAGAACTGAGTATTCTGAATGATGGTGCTGATAAAGACCATTTAATATCATGGTTGCTATGAGTCAGAATGGACTCCATGGTCATGAACTTGACCAAGTGCAAATCGATCTTAGGAGAATCCAGACAGGATTCCCCTTAGAAAGGAAGGTGACTATACTCTGTTATCACTAGAGGACCATGTTATTGCCATTATTCTTGAGGAAGAAGGGAGAGAAAAAGAGAAAGGTTCTGGACAAGAAGATGTGTCATAGTGGCCGCAACAATTGTCAAAAGGATGCAGAACTAAGCAATGCTTTCTTTTGTTGGATTTGGGGGTCACTTGAGTTCGAACTAACTCAATAACACCTAACAGGAAAAACAACTTGTATTTTATCGTCATTTTCTTCCAAAAAGTAGACTCAGTAAAGCCAAAACCCAACTTCCTGACACTGAACTGAGTTTAACTCATCTCCACGGTACAGGATAGAACTGCTCCCTGGGGTGTCTTAGACCATAACAATAGAAACCCTCATCTTTTACTCTTGGAAAGGGTAGTGGTTTCAAACTGCAAACCTGGTAGTAACCTAGTAGATCCCCTGAGCTCCTTTAAAAGCAATCCTATGATGGAGGGAGCAGTGGGGGGAGGAAGGGAGACCCGATTACAATGATCGATGCATAGCTGCCACTCCCCCGCCCCCCACACCCACCCCCCGCAACATACACACACTCAAGGGTGAGGAACGACAGAATTGTGAATGGAGGGAGACGGCAGACATGTAAGATCTTGAAATAATAACAATTTACAGTTTATCAAGGATTCATGAGGGGGGTGAGGATGAGGAACTGATACCAAGAACTCAAGTAGAAAGAAAATGTTTTGAAAAGGATGATGGTAACATATGTACAAGAGTGCTTGACACAATGGATATATGGATTGCTTATATGAGATGTAAGAGCCCCCAATAAAACGATTTGCTCATTTTTTTTAAAAAAAAGAAAGAAAAGCAGACTGAGTAGTGAGAACTAAGTAGGTAGGATTATCTCAGAATCCTGAAATTGGGGGAAAAAAACATACTTGACTACTATCAAGGCCGTGCCAATTCATAGTGATCCCATGAGGCCAAGCAGAACTGAAGTGCTACTGTGAATTCCCAAGACAGTAATGAATACTAGGAGTAGAAAGCCCCAGCTTTCTCCCTCAGGGCTACTGGTGATTTTGAACTAATGACCTTTTGAATCTCAGCCCGATGCATAACCACATCACCAGAGAAAGATGCAACAATTGGGCATCTTGGTAGGTGACTTGCTTCACAGACATTTCCTCCTGTGGACGATAGAACACAAGTACATGCTTAGAGAATGCATCATCTCTCTCCAAGAGTCACATGCCCTTTACTTCTTAAGTAGAATTCTCCTAAGTAAAACCTATAAATGAGGTCAAGATAATTTCCTAGAGGTCTTTCTTTTCATTGCTTTTGCATGTACCTCTACCATTTGCTTTTTCTGTAATTCCCAACTACTCAAACACTTACCACTAAAACACACACACACACACACACACACACACACACACAAGGTCCTACTAACAGGAGGTCCATGCTTCGTCTGATCTTTATGTTTCATCCTTATCCAAGTCTGGTCCTCTACAGAGGTTTAGAAAAGTGTGACTATTGTTCACTACCATGTGTGCCCTCCGGGGATTATTAGGTAGGTGAAAAGTTGTAGGTGCACAAATGGAGTCTAAGGTGTAATTTCAAACACTAGTGAGCAAGGAGGGAATCTATTTACTAGAGCCGGAGCTGAAGGAAGTTGACCCTCTGAACAAAGGAGCTATTAATTACTTTGTGAATACTAACGGCAGATGGGGCCTTATACAATGTAGTCAATGTCACCTCGTTTTGCTTCCAAATCTTAAAATTTTGGCTTCCAAGCAAAAATAGCATCTTCTCTTTTCAGGGGCTATCATTGGAATGATCCAGAACACCTTTTAAGTGTGTGGTGGTGGTGGGTAAAATATCTGGGTTGTAGATCAGATTGAGAATCTGTGAATCTTCAAGGCAGGGTGAAGAAAGTGCACCTTGGGGGGTAGTTTCTGCCACCCCCCAAATTCAAATTTGGCAAGTTATTAGTTCTCTCTAAAGAGCTAACTAGAAGTTGCTTACTAGAAGGTTGGTGGTTCAAACTCACACAGGGCCTCCTTGAGGGAAAGGGCTTGGCCAGTCCACTCTTGTAAGAATTAGAGCCTAGAAAGGCTGATGGGACAGTTTGACTAGATGACATCTTTCTGCTTTGGGGACAAACATACAAGGGCGACGAATGACAGGAGCTGGTCTTGCTACACAATTACTACTAAGTGAAAGAGAAATTCCCTTCCTCTCTGAACTTGAGCCAGAAATGATAGCAAAGTCCTAACTAAAAGTCAACTTTGCCGTGGGCTCGCCACTATGTCCTTAAGAGATGGCATTCTATGCTAACCTCTCAATACCCAGAACATACATGTGAATACTCCCAGGGTTCTCTGACAGGGAGTTTGGCAGAATCATTCTGCTAGTAAACAGAGTGATCGATAACAAAAGTCCCTTCCCTTGGTCTTGAAGTAAATTTTTTTAAACCACACTATCGTAAACATTAAAGAAAAAAATTTAATCTCCTCCTCCATCTCTCAGTTTGTCACACGGGGTGGGGGTGTGGGAGGGGTGCCTGTGCCACTGCTGTGATGCTGGGAGCTTTGCCATGGAGTTTCAAGTTCCAGAAAGGGCCTCAGAGTGAACATGTGAGAGCAGAGCTTCCAAATCAAGGGAGTAAGAGCGAAGGGACCCTCTGGATGACAGGAGACTATTGACTAGTACCATACTGGAAGCTGAGCTCCTGAGGGTAAAACAAAGGTGCGGTGGTTGCAACCATGACCTCAAACAGATCAACAACTGTGAGGCCAGGGCAACACTTGGTTCTGCTGCCCATGGGGGGCCCCGAGTCTGAACATTCTTGACCATGAATGACAATAGGTAATCAACATCAGCCTTCTTCAAGAAAGTCGACGACTATAGCTTTCCCAGTATTTTTTTATGAAATGCTTCTCTCTTAACCTGTTTGTTCTCACAATTCATGCATTCAAGTTCATACCTAGCTCAGGGGCCAGAGACAGAGACTCTGTTTTCCATTGCAGTGAAGTAACTTTTTTTAGTTCCCCTATAAAAACAAAAATGCTGCCAGCCTGATGGACAGAGGCCGCCCCCAGCCCTCTTTACATTGCTATAAAGCATCACGTCTATGAGCAGTGGTCGGTGACACATCTTGATCTGAAGCAGGGGACACACAAGAGCAGGCTCAATGGAAGCAGGACTGTAAGAAACATGATGAGAAGACCTGCTCCCACTGGTAAGGAAGTGGAGAGGAGTCAAAGGGCAGCGCCTAAGTGGAGCTTTATAAGGCAGTGAACCTTGAGATTTATCTGGATGTAAAGATTAAACCTGCGCCTTTGAGTTAACTGATTTATAGAGCTTTATAGATACTTTAGTTTCACTGTTTGTGAGCCGACACCCCCCCCCTCACCCCCGCCTTCTAGACTTTATTGCTGGTTTCTGTCCAGTGATAGCATTTATATAAACCGAAAGCCAAACAATTAAACAGTGCAAAGAAGTCACACTGCTTCCTTTGCAGCCGTTGGTGTCTTAAAGGTTTTCCTAGAGAGTCACACCTTCTACCAGTAAGAAGAGCTCCCTAAAGGAGGCTTGCACCCACACAAGGCTGACAAGCATTTGACAAATTACAGTCTCAACCAAGGGGCCAAGGGAACATCCCAGTCACCCACTCCTCAACCCAGGGTCATGGTGAAAGGTAGGTTGCAAGCACATGGTTAGTAATTCATTGCATATAATCAACATCTAAATCAGTACAGTTTGGGCACAGTTAAGAAGCCCTTAGATTCTGTATGATAGTCAGAATATCGGTGATGCAACACAGCACCGTTACTTACCTCACAATATAGGGGTTCAGATACAGACAGTTAGGTGGAGGTTAAATCAAACCCAAGGAAGTATGTGTTAATCCAACACAAAGAAGGGGCAAAGGGAAGTGAGAAAAGGGGGGAGGCGAGAATGAGATGATAACATGGGGGGAGCAGGAAACAAACCCACCTAGAAGGCATGGGGGAAAGGAGACAGTGGTCAGTGTAAGATATGAAAATAATAATAATTTATAATTTATCAAGGGGATCCGAAGAGGAGGGGAGAGGAGCCAATACCAAGGGCTCAAAATAATGGTCTAGAAAAGAATGATGGCAACAGACATACAAATATCCCTGACACAATTGATGTATGGATTGTTCTAAGAGTCGCAAGAGCCCTTTTAAAATGACCTTTAAAAGAAAATAAGACAGAGGGGATTCTAATGCCTGTGAGATGTCAGTAGGAACAGCCTCATTGGTGTAGAAGGTAGAGCAGAAAAAGAAGAAAAGACAACGAAAAGTGACAAGTTCTTTTTAGGGCCCATCTGGGTTCAGTGATTCTGATATTACAGAATCCTTCACAAAAGACAGGAAATGACAACACTGTCATAAAAGGCATTAGTGGAAGGAGAATGAAAGCATCAATTAACGGTGTGAGGAGTGGGCCTGTCCCTGCTCGCCTGGGCTTTGAGGAAGCCTTGGGTAGACTTGTGTCTTCTTATCCCTCAGGAGACTACAGTCACAGGAGTGAGTGATGGATCCACATGAATACTTTGACTTGAAGAGAAACACATTTCTGATGAGAGAATTCATTTGTTTATCTATGATTCTCTTTACTCAGCACGAGTATTGGAGACACTTGTTCTATTGATTTATGTTCCTTTTCTTTTTACTCAAAGGAAATGACTTCTTTTCTGATTGTGATAAATTCTGTATGCCAACTGCCACTCGGAGGCTCCCAAGTTCTTTATCATAAAATGTCTTTGAAGTGCAACCATAATCAAATGATCAAATGAAAGTCACTTTTCAAAAGATTTATATCCGAGGCGTGGCATTAACTGGGAGCTTCCCACATGTGAACTGTCTTAGAGATTTTCTTCTGAAGGATGCAAAAAATCTAAATGTCACAGAAATCAGGAATATTTTATATTTGCTGAAACTCTGAGGAGGTGATAGTCGCTGGCAAAGAATCTGAGAAGAGACTTTAGGGTAAAATGACACCTTGTGTTGTTGTTTTTTAAATGGAAGCTTTTTACAAAATCCAATTCCATTAAATGCTTTGATATATGAATTAAAAAATGTCCTCATTTTTGAAAGAAATCATGTCATAGTTTACCAAAAGACATATAACCACTTAAATTCAGTAAAAGATCACAGAATACTATTTCACTTACTCCCTATTGCAATTAATCAAGGTCTGTGAGTAAATTATTAATTATCACTTATTTTTTATGTTCTTTTGTAGGTAACTGTATTTACAAGAATATTTAGTTTTCAAACAATGAGAAATCAATGATATTTAGGCATGTGACAGTTACATAATCTGCTGTCCATTTGAGACATAAGAGTAAAGAGGTGGAGTTTAGCCTGTCAAGATTGATGACCTCATTTGGAGGCACTAAGGAGATCAATATCTCTCTGGAGGCAGGACACACACGCACTCCCTGCAAGGCATTCCAGTGGATAAGGCACATGGCGCTATGCTACAGCCTTGGAGCTGAAGTAGCCGTGTGGAGACCCCTGCCAGTGCAGAAAGACTTCCACTGCCACTAGATCCACAAGACTTTCCACCCACTAGCCTGTAGTCTTCCTGCATTCAGCATCATTACATGTGTTGCATGAATCTGGAGAGGAATTTATAGATTGGTGTCGGACATATGGGATAATATCTGACTTAGTGACTTGATCTGGACTGGGCTGGGATATTTTCTCAATATGCAATTGTTCTTTTATATAAAGCTCTTTTTCTTATACACACATACGTTTCCTTGAATTTATTTCCTTAGTCAACCCAGACTAGCACAAGGAATATAAAATTCAACTCAAAAGGACCTTATGTATAACAGGACAAAGCAATGCCTGGTCCTGTCCACTGTTCATAACCATTCCTGTTTTGAGCCCACTCTTGCAGACCCTTTTATTGAGGCTCACCCTCATTTGGGGGAGACTCTCTACTTTTCTCCTGGGATTAGTGCCTTTTAATAGCATGAGGTCCTTAAAAAGAAAGGAAGCATCAAAGTGGATGTTAAAAGAGACTCTGAAACTTGCTCTTAGTCACAGAGTAGCTATTGCACATAAAAGAAAGGATGAAGTCAAAAAATTGAACCAAAATTTCTAAGGGCAGCTCAAAGAGACAAAGCCAAATACTGTAATGAAATGTCAAAAAGGAAAAATTTGCTCAGCAATCTGAAACTAAAAGAACTCAAGAAAAAACTAAAACTCTGGGTTGCCATATTGAAACGTTTTATGCACAAAATATTGAAAGAACAAGCAGCATCCAAAGAAGATGGAAAGAATGCACAGAGGCCCTATACCCAAAAGAACGAGTCATGATTTAATCATTTCAAAAGACATCATATGAGTATGTACAATATTACTGAAGGAAGGAGCTCAAATTGTATTAACCAAAAGTAAGGTGCTGAGAATTGATGAAATGTTTTGTCAAGTTGATGCAGTCCTGGCAGCACTCACTCATCTATGCCGGAAGACTTGGCAGCCTTCAGAGATCCATATTCATACCTATTCTAAAAGAAGGTGAGCCAAAAGATTTATCACACTAAAGAAAAATAGCATTATATCAATGCAAGTAAATTTTTCTGAAGATCACCCAGCAGCAGTTGCAGTAGTATAGTGATGAGGAGCTGCCAGAGATTCAGGCCAGATTCAGAAGAAGACAAGGAACAAGGGATATCATTGCTGAAGTCACATGGATCTTGGCTGAAAACAGAAAAATGATTTCTTGTGCTTTATTGACTATGCAAAGAAGTATTTCGACTAGTGGACCAAAACAAACCATGGATAGTCTTCAGAATAATGGAAATTCCAGGACACTACATTGTGCCCATGTGGAACCTGTGCATGGCTGTACAAACAGAACAAGTTATTCAAGGCGAACAAAGTCATATTGCATGGTTTAAACTCAGGAAAGGAGTGCATCAGAGATATAGCCTTTCACTGTACTTATTCAATCAATCTGAATGCAGAGCAAATCATCAGAGAAGCAAGGTTATATGAAGAAGAATGTGGCTTCGAGATTTGAGGAAGGCTTATTAACCACCTGTGTTATGCAGATGACAACCTCACTTGCTGAAAGTGAGGACAGGAAGCACATGCTGATGAAGATCAAGGGTTGCAGCCTTCAATATGGATCACAGCACACTGTAAAGATCCAAATCCTCACCACTGGACCAATAGTAACATCACAATAAATGGAGAACAAGTGGAAATTGTCAAGTATTTTTGTCTTGCTTGGATCCACCATCCATGCTTATGGGAGCAGAAGTTGACACCAACAGATGCACTGCATGGGGCAAATCTGCACTCCAAGACCTCTTTAAAATGTCAACAAGCAAGGATGTGACTTTGAGGACTTAGATGCACCTGACCCAGCCATGATATTTTTCATTGCTTCATATGCATGTGCACGTGAAAGCTGGACATCAAATAAGGAAGATGGAAGAAGAATCGATGTATTTGAATCAGAGTGCCAGTGAAGACTATGACAGTACCAGGGACTATCAAAAGAACCAACAAAAAGCATGAGCAGAATGTTCCTCAGAGACAAACATGGTGAGACTTCCTCACAAGTACTTTGTACACATTTCCAAAAGAGAAGAGTCCCTGGAGAAGGACGTTGTGCTTGGTAAGGTAGTAGTACAGGGGAAAAGAAGCAGACCTTAGACAAGACAGATTGACACAGTGGTTGCATTGACGGGTTCAAAAGCATACACAATTGTGAGGATGGCCCAGGTCCGGTGTGTTAGTCTGGGTAGACTAGAGGAACAAATTTCATAGACATGCATATGGATATATGAAAAGGGTTTATATACAAAAGGAATGGAACACTGAGAAAGCATCCCAACCCAGTCCAGTTCAAAGTCATAAGTCCGAAATTAGCCCATATGCCTGATACCAGTCTATAATGTCTCCTTCTGACTCATGAAGTCACAGGTCAGTGGGTGCAGAATCCTGGTGCTGGCAGGGGTCTCCCCATGGCGCCTCGCATCTAGGACTCAGGGTCCATCAATAGCATCCAGTGATGGCAGAAGCAACTCATCACTGGCAGGGGCAGGGGTCTCCATGTGGCCTCTCTAGCTTTCGAGGTCTGGCTCCATCAGGGCAGAGCCGTGTGTCTTCTCTTCCAGTTCCCTAGACACTGCCATCTTGTCTGGTCCATGATTCATCATCTCTAAGACTAACTCCCAACAACTGGGGAGATAAATTCTCATCTCCACCAGGGAACTATCGGGAGATTTCCCAGAAGTCTCAGGAGACAGCCATGCCCACACGGAGGCCTCATTGGCTACTCAATGGCTACCTCCTGATTAACAGGCTGGACTCCACCCCTACATCTCAATCATGAAATTAACATCAGCACATGGCCGCCACATCCGGCAGTGTTTAGTTCTATTGTGCAGAGGGTCCCTGTGAGTCAGAGCTGACTCCCTAGCATAACTCACAACCGTAGCACGCACAAAGTGTGTGAGACAAGTGCTGGCTCGTAAGGATGATTCTGGTTTTACTTCCAAGACAGATTTACTCCTTCTTCTGGTTTTATTTCCAAGGCAGGTTTACTCCTTCTTCTGGTATATTCAGCATTTTTCTCTAGCTGTGCAATTCCAATAAATAAATTATCCTTTAGTCTATCTTCTTTACTTTAACAAGCATCCAAGGGGATAGAAAATACCATGACATGGGATATGCATACCTTGTTCTTCAATGGATAATTTTTACTTTAACAAAAAATACTCTAGCGACGTTTATGCAACAAATTTCCCCATATAAAATACCATTTCATTGTTTGCAGCATTGGTGAGCTCTGATTTGTGAGTGTCTGCTAAATGAAATCCCTGACAACTTCATTATTTCCTAGCTTTCTCATGATGTTAGGTACAGATCTTGTTTTGATTTTTTTTAAAACACTGTATTGGGGGATCATGCAACTCTTGTCACAAACCACACATACATCCATTGTGTCAAGTATATTTGTATATTTTTTGCCATCATCATTTTCAAAACATGTCCTTGCTACTAAAGCCCTTAATATCAGTTCATTTTCCCCTCCCTCCCCACTCCCCTTCCTCAGGAACCCTTGATAATTTATAAATTACTATTATTTTGTCATGTCTTATACTGTCTGACGTCTCCCTTCACTCATTTTTCTGCTGTCTGTCCCCCAGAGAGGGGGTTATATGTAGAGCCTTCTAATCGGTTCCCTCTTCTAGACCGCTTTCCCTCCACCCTCCCAGTATTGCCACTGGACCTGAGAGGTTCATCTGTCCTGGCGTTTTCGGTTCCTGTTTGTACCTGTGTACATCCTTTGGTCTAGCCAGATTTGTAAGGTAGAATTGGGATCATGATAGTGGGGGAGGAAGCCTTTAAGAACTAGAGGAAAGTTGTATGTTTCATTGTTTCCCTGTACTCTGACTGGCTCATTTCCTCTCTGCGACTTATCTGTAAGGGATGTCCAGTTGCCTGCATATGGGCTTTGGGTCCTCACGCCACACTCCCCCTCATTCACAATGACAAGTTTTTTTGTTCTTTGATGCCTGATGCCTGATCCCATTGACACCTCATGATCACTTAGGCTGGTGTGCTTCTCCTATGTGGGCTTTGTTGCTTCTCAGCTGGATGGCCGCTTGTTTATCTTCAAACTTTTAAGACCCCAGATGCTATATCTTTTGATAGCTGGGCACCATCAGCTTTCTTCACCACATTTGCTTTTGTACCCGCTTTACCCTCAATCTTGTCAGGAATGTGAACATCGTGGAATACCAGTTTAGTAGAACAAAGTGTTCTTGCATTGAAGGAGTATTTGAGTAGATGCCGAATATCCATCTGCTACCTTAATATTAAACCTATAAATATATACATAGATCTATTTCCCCATCATATATAAATATATTTACCTATGTACACACCTATATTTAGACCTCTATAAATGCCCTTTGTCTGCTAGTTCTTTCCTCTAATTTCTTTTACCTTCCTCTTGTTCCACTCTCATGCTCCACCTTAATTTGGGCTTCAGTAATTCCTCTTGGTTACATTCCCCTTGATCAAACCCTACTAGGCCTCCTACACCCTCCTTGCCACCGATTTTGGATCATTTGTGGTTCTCTTGTCCCTGTTTGTTAACACCACGTCCTTTCCCCCTTCCCTCTCCCCTATGTCCACCCCCATGCCAGCCCCGGGAAACATTGATCCCATTGTTTTCGTCTCCAAATTGTTTATCCTACCTATCTTATCTGGATAGACCTGCAGAGATAATAACATGCACAAAAATAAGACAGAGCAAAACAAAGCAAAACAACAACAACAAAAGAAAAGCCTGTAAATAATGTAAGGTCTGTTTGTTAACCTTTGGGAGTATTTTCTGGTTGAGTCACATGGGGTGCCATGCCCTGGCCCAAAGTGTATTTTTGGGATTCCTTTGGAACTCCTTGCTCTGCTCCTCTTGCTTTTTAGTTGCATGTTCTTAGTATTTTGTCTCGGTGTGATGGGGTCTGATTGGGCACAGTTCCCCCACTGTGTCTTCATTGTTGTCTCCTGTAGGGCAATGGGTCAGTGAGGGATGTCTTGTCTCGTAGTGGGGCCTGCCATATGGTCCTCTCTGTGCATTGGCTGCTCTGAGCAGGGATACTGTCCTCAAGGCTTGGTGGGCCAGGGTGTGCTTCACTCTCTCTTTCTCCCCCTTCATTTGCTCCCATGTGCTCTGATCAGTAATGTCCCTCCCTCTGAGCTGTAGCTTCAGTGCTGTCTTTGAAGTGAATTCTTCTGGGGGGGAGGGGCAGCTGTCCATGTAGATGGGATTGGGGCTCACCCCTCAGACCTCTCCACTGGTTCCCCGCTTCAAGCGGTTGTGATGATGTTTTTTGCTGGATGTATGCCAGGGGATAATTTACACTGAAAAGGGTGGTAGTTGGCCTTCATTAGTTCATGCTCCAGCCCTCTCCCTTTGCAGCAAGCAAGGATGTATCAGTTGTTAAAGAATCTTTCCCCAACCTGATGCCATGTGGTCCTTCATATAGTCCAGGTTCTTGAAGTATTGGCTCAGCATGCAGATTGAACAAGTATGATGAAAGGGTACCACCCTAAAACACACACATTTCCTGATTTTAAATTGCACCATATCCCCATGTTTTATTCATAGAACCCTTGGTCTATGTACTGGTTTCAGATGAATACAATTAAGTGTTCTGGAAATCCTATTTTGAGGGGTAATGTTGCCCATAATTTACAAGCATCCACACAGATGAACGCTTTTGTAGAGTCAATAATATTAACATAAGTAAACTTTTCCTAGTATTTTTGGCCTTCAGCACTAAAAGCCTTCATTCCATCTCTTCTTTTGAATCTGGCTTGAATTTCTTACAGTTCCCTGTCAATGCACTGCTACAATTATTTTGAATTATCTTTAGCTAACGATAACTGCCTAAATCATAAAACCTAAATTCTTAAAGGTAGCCCTTTATGGTTCTCTGGAATCCTGTTCAAAAGTAGGCTTTCAACTTTACTGCTCCTATCCTCCTTATTAAATCCTGCCTATAAATTGAATCATTTTATAAAGTCATTAAATACTTGTAGAGTGCTTACTATTGGTGGAATCAGAGATGAATAAGGCACAACTTCTGCTCTCCAACAGCTCACAGTATGGCAAACAAGGAGATATATAGCAGCTGCTTAGTGCAGAATGAGCAGTGTTTGAAGTATGTTTAAGGCAAAGGAGAGATGCTGCCCATGGCCCGGTCAGGTGGGTAATGGGTTCAGGAAAGGGTCTGCAAGGGAAATCAAGAATACATTTTAAAAAATCCACCAAATGTGCATGCAGGAAGGGCTAATGTAGACACAGAAGAACATGTGTGCAGACTACAGTCAAGGAGGTCGGTCTTTTCAAACAGAGAGGCTTAGTGAGAGAACACAGAATGCCGAGCTTCACCATATTACAAATGCAGTCATCTGTTCATCCCTCAGCTCACAGCTCATCCTTCCATTTGGACAATTGGAGTGGACAATGGTGGTGGCTAGTTGGAAAGTAATGTCTTTAGCATGACCTTATGGCAAGGGTTCTCAAACTGGATCCAATAGTTTGGATCAAGCAATTCTTTGGTAAGCGGCCTTGGTGCAGTGGTTCAATTTTCACCTGCTATCAAAAGTTTAGCAGCTCTGCTCCACCTGTTAGTTCATGGGAGAATGTTAAGGCAGAATGATGGCCTCAGAAACTCTATGGGGCCACTTTGTCCTAAAGGGTCATTATGAGCTGGAAGGGTAGGGTTGGTTAGCTTTGGAAGCCTTTGTTATAGAGCCTCTGAAGTGCCACAGAATTAAGTGCTTGAATCTTGGTGAAAGGTTGATAGTTCAAATCCATCCAGGCATCATTCATGGCAACAAAGAATAAGAGCAACTTCTTTTTGTAGGAGACTCTCCTGTGCATCAGAAGATATTTAATAGCAACCTGGGATTATACTCACTAAATTTCGAAAGAAAGACCTGTCTCTAGGGCTGAGCCCTGGTGGCGTAAGTGGTTGAGTGCGGGACTGTGGCGCGCAGGCTTGGCGGTTCAAATCCAGCGGTGGCTCTCAGGAGCGGCACTGGGTAGCGCCCATGACCACCAGAGGCAGTGATGCCCACCAAAAAAAAACAAAAAAAAACAAAAAAAAAAAAGACCTGTCTCTAACACTCTGGCATACTAGAAATATCCCTCTTCATTGCCAAATATTGAGGAGGGCAGGCTCACTCTCTCCCAGCTAAGAATCACTCCTTGGGTCTGTGTGATTACATAACCACTTTAATATCGGGAATGGAAACAATTGTACAATTTATGTCTGATATGATTGAATGATGAACTTATGGGACATATGTGTTAATTTCCAAGTGAGGATAAACTGAAAACAACAACAAAAAACATTGAACCAGGAATGAGTTCCGGGGTGTCATTAAATCCTAACTCCAATTTAAGAGCAATTAATTCTAGCCACATGGCCCTGCTCAATACTCACCTTCATGAAACAATCACAAAAGCTAAGGGGCAGTAGCAAGTGTGGTGAAGAAAGTAGATGGTGCCTGGCTTTCAACTGAAATACTATCTGGGATCGTAAAGGTTTGTATTCAAACAAGAAGCCATCTAAGTGAGGAAGCAATTAAGTCCACACAGAAGAAGGACACCAGCATTTGATCCAAAGATAACAATAGCAACATTCAAATATGGTGAAGAGAAAAGTAGCAGAGCTAAAATTAAGAACTTCCAACTGGTAGAAATTATGGATGACGGGGAACCTAAAACCACCTGCAAAGTGTAAAAATATATAGTGGTAAAGGCTATGATCTTACCGGTTAGGAATAATTATAAGGCAAAATAAAAACCCCTGCAATCAAGTTCAACACATCTTTAGGACTAAGAGGGATATAATTAAATGCATATTAAGAGCTGCATAAAAGGTTATCAAAAAGAAGGAGGCTATCAACAGGCTGGATGAACACACAATGGCTGCAAAATAATGGGCTCAAATATGGGAAAGCTTGTTTGAGGCAATGTTTCCTCCTGCTGTCCACTTTGTGAGACTTAGGGTCGACATGTGTTACAATGAATTCAATGGCACCGAACGACAAACCACAAGAGCTAAAGAAATACAGATGTACACAGTCCGATGACTTCTAACTTCTTTGACCTATAATGAACCACACTTAGACCCATGTTATCGTTAGCAGTATGTTATGGTGTGTCATTTGCTGATGTTGTAGCTCTCAGATGTTTACCCTCAGATGCTCAGTTTTATGACTACTGTCCCCAAACACTAAGATTTATAGAAGCCAGTACTAGAAAGCAATAAGACTGCACATGGGTTTGGGAATGAGGTAGAGGAAGAAGGGATGAAGGAGCTGGCTGGCACAGGGTCTGCAGTTTGTAGGGTAGAGTTCTGTTACATGAGTTTGAGCCAAATCAATGTCAACTGACAATGACAACAACAAGTTGAAATTGGGGACTTTTTAGTTGAAATCTTACAAAATGGTCCATGTGAAATGTAAATATTTAGGAAAATGTATGAATCCTTACTTTAAAGTTGAGCAAATTTACAAATGTATTTCTTTGGAGTGCTGACTGTCAATTCATTAAGCTTATTGAAAGAGAGCACATATGTTCTATTTATAAGGAAAGTTTTTATTTTGATCTATTTATTTTCTTTTAAAAATCATTTTATAGAGGGCTCATACAACTCTTACTGAAATCCATGCATACGTCCATTGTGTCGAGCACATGTGTACATTTTTTGCCATCATCATTCTCAAAACATTTTCTTTCTACTTGATATCAGCTCCTAATTTTTTTCCTACTCCCCACCCTCGCCCTCACAAACCCTTGATAATTTATAAATTATTATTTGTCATGTCTCACACTGTCTGCTGTTTCCCTTCACCCACTTTTCTATTATCCACCCCCCAGGGAGGGGATTAGATGTAGATGCTTATGATCGGTTCCTCCTTTCCACCCCGCCTTCTCCTTGTCCTTCTGGTATCGTGACTCTCATTATTGGTCCTGAGGGATTTTATCTGTCCTGGATTCTCTGTTTCCAGTTCTTATCTGTACTGGTGTACATTCTCTGGTCTAGCCAGATTTGAGGAAGAATTGGGATCATCACAGCAGGGGGAGGGGAGCGGAGGAAGCATTAAAGAACTAGAGGAAAGGTGTGTGTTTTATCATTGCTATACTGCATGCTGGATGGCATGTCTCCTTCCTGCGACCCACTGTAAGGGATGTCCAGTTGCCTACAGATGAACTTCAGGTCTCTATTCCACTCTTTACTCGCTCCCCCTCATTCACAAGGATTTGATTTTTTTGTTCCTGGATGCCTATTACCTGATCCAATGGACGCCTTGTGATCACACAGGGTAGTGTGTTTCCTCCATGTGACCTTTGCTATTTCTCACCTAGATGGCCGCTTTGTCTAACTTCAAGATAAGGGCAATTTTTAATGTCTTTTTAAAAATCATTTTCTTGGGGGCTCTTGTAGCTCTTATCAAAATCCACACATACCTCCATTGTGTCAAGCACATTTGTTGTATCATCCTTTTTAAAACATTTTCTCTCTACTTGAGCCCTTTGCATCTGTTCATTCCTCCTCTCCCTCTCTCCTTCAAGGTCCCTTGATAATTTATAAATTATTATTTTTCATGTCTTACACTGTGACATTTCCCTTCACCCACTTTTTTGTTGTCTGTCCCACTAGGAGGAGATTATATGATGATCACTGTGATTGAGTCCCTTTTCTACCCCACCTTACCCTTATGCTCCTGGCATCGCCACTCATTACTGGTTCTGAGGGGTTTATCTGTAATGGATTCCCTGTATTTCTGGTTCTTATCTGTACCAGTGTACATCCTCTGGTCTAGCCAGATTGGTAAGATAGAATTGCGGTCTTGACAGTTGGGGTGAAGGGTAAGCGTTAAAGAATGAGGAGAAAGTTGTGTGTTTCATCTGTGCCATGCTAATACCCTGACTGTCTCATCTCCTCCTTGTGACCCATCTGTTAGAGGATGTCCGACAGTATATAGATGGGCTTTGGGTCTCTATTCAGCTCTTCCTCTCATCCACATAAGTACAAATTTTTGTTTTGGGTCTTTGATACCTGATACCTAATCCCATTGCCCCCTCATGATCACACAGGCTGGTGTTTCTTCCATGTGGGCTTTGTTGCTTCTAGCTAGATGGCCACTTGTTTATCTTCAAGCCCTTAAGACCCCACATGCTATATCTTTTGATAGCTGGGCACCATCAACTTTCTTCACCACATTTTCTTATGCACCCATTTGTGTCTTTGTAGATCATGTCAGGGAACGTGAGAATCACAGGATGACAGGTTATTAGAACAAAATGTTCTTGTGGTGAGGGAGTACTTAAGTGGAAAGTCAATGTCTTTCTGCTGCCTTAATACTTTACAAAGAAATTTATGTACATAGATTTAGTTTCCTATCATTATATACAAATATTTACAGATGAATATGTGGCAGTTTTTAATGTTTAAGGCAGGTTACTTATCATTAGTCCTTGACGAAAAAATGTTCCATCTGCAGGATTTAGAAATTTAGAACGAAATAAACTTTGGCTTTTGCTTACTTTAACAATTACACACACATACATATTTGTAAAATAAAATAATGTTCAGAAAATATTTGGATTGAAGAAGTTACAAAATTCACAACATAACAAAACCCCCATTGAAGGAAAAGGCACCTTTGCCATGGTTACCAGGAGCCCTGATGACATAGTGGTTACTCATTGGGCTGAAAACCAGGAGCTCACAAGTTGAAACCACCAGGCAGTCTGCAGGAGAAAGACGAGGCTTCTACTCCTTTAAGGAATTACAGTCTTCGAAACCCACAGGGGTGGTTTTACCCTGCCCTCCAGGGTCCCTGTGAATTAGAATCAACTTGACAGCAGCGAAATAAGGGTGGCCAAAGTTAACATGCCAATTAAAGGACAGCTCTCATTATGTTCCCGCTGATGAAATGCACTGTGAAAGTATGCTTCCCCTCAAGTGCTGCTCTAGCAGAAATGCTAGAGCAAGTGGAGAACTTTAACAAATTAATTTTCTTACAGTCTAGGAAGCTAGAGGTCCAAATCCAGGAATGCCCTCTGTTAGCCTTTACAGAAGGTCCTTGTCTCTTCAGTTTGAATTTCTTGGCCTTTGGTGAACATCATGTGATACAGCACCTATACTTACTCATCTCTGCTTGCTAATCTGTTGGTTAAAGCTCCTTTATATCTCAAAGGAGTTTGATTTAAGGCACATTCTACAAAAATAGGGCCTCATTAACCCAACAAACAAAACCTGTACTCAAAAGGGAATATAACTACTGCAAGGGTTGGGGTTTATGCCCATCTCTCTGAATATAGCCATAAGAAAAGACAAAGACATTGTCAACCATATGTGAGTACATAGATGCTCAGTGTGCTTTTTTCTACAAGTGTTCCATAGGTTTAAAATTGTTTGACTTTCAAAACTTGAAAAAAAATCCTAGCTACATTGAACCTACTTTGCTCCCATAGAGCTACTGTGTCCCCAGAGAAGATGACTTCAAACTCCAGCACATGGAAATTGTCCTGACTTGATCTATGGCCTAACTGGCAAGGGTTCTCCTTGATGAGAACCAGATTAGAAATATGCTGGTTTCCAAATCAGGCCAATGAATTTTGAAGAACTTTTTCTAAGAGTTCTCTTCTCTAAGCAAACTCCTCCAGAAGTCTGAAATCATCTTACATCCAGCCTGAAGAAAGGGGGTCACTACAAGGCTCAGGGAACCTGAGCAGGAGGATACAAGACCCAACTGTGAGCTGAAGTGCCCTCCCTCCTAAAGACATTGACCAATTCCATCTTCATTCCCAACTGTACTGGGCTCCAGAATTCCCCATGAAGAAGTTGCAATCTTTGCTTCATAACCCCCCTGTTATGCCCAAAACATAAACAGCACAATACCTTCTTTTTTTCCCCAGCGCAATATCTTCTAATGCCACCTTCTCTATGTGTACACATCAGTGTGACCAGTTACATCAGTCATGTCAAGGTCACTACCATCATCAAGGACACACAGAGCACACACAGCTGCACACCTGGGTTGAGCCTTGAGGAATCAGGCCTGGGGAAGGTGAGACAGATTATTTAGTCAGAGGTGATAAACTTTATTTTGGTTTTATGCATTAGCATACACACAACCCTGAGCAGATATTTTTAAGCTTTATTGGCATTTATCACACAATTCTTTAGTTGAATCATGGTGAGAAGAGTTGTGCAATCACTACCACCATCAATTTTAGGACATTTCTTTCCCTCCACCCATGGTTAAATTACTTTTAATATGAGTTGTGTCATCACCATCACTTTTAATATGAGCTGTGTCATCACCATCAGTTTTAAGGTGAGTTGGGTAATCCCACACACATTGTTTGATCCCTCACTCTCCCTGTCTCTCACCCCCGCCCCTACCTCCCCAATAACCCCCTGCATCAGTTCTTAGCACTATGCCTCTATTTCTTCTGTGCTTGGTAAACTGGAAAACACGACAGAGATAGGTATAGCTAGCTAAATAAATAAATTAAAAAGCGGTAAGGATAAAATAACAATAATAATGTAGAGAAAAAATACAAATAGCGTATAGGAAAGAAAAGACCACCGTGAATATTTAAAGGACCAGGAAAGAAATTTTTGTCATGAAATAAGCAAGAAATACTCACACCTTGAAGGATCCCATGGGCCTCTGCCAGTGGCTTCATCAGGCTGCACTGTCCTCCTTGGCCTTCTACAAAATGGGTGTTCACGAGTTAGACTCTGATACTCTCCCCTTTGTCATATTTGAATTTGGTTAGTGTGGTCTTTGGGTCACACCAGCTGGGGTGTTTTGTCCATGTGGACTTAGCTTATTTCTCGCTTACAGGGCTGCTTGTTTGAATACAAGTCTCTCAGAATCTATTCCAATAGATGGCTGGGCCCCATCGACTTTCTTCAGCACAGTTTGCTGTAGTACACTGATCTCCGGTGCTTATTTCTTGAAGGTATCAATCACACAGGCACCTGTTTTCAGAACTGTTCTTGGATTGGAGCTAGAGTTCACTGGGGGTCTGTGGCAGTCACCTTCTCTGATATAAATTTGAGGATTAAGAGTGTAGGGGTGGGGTCTAGCCTGCCAATATGGACTTACCCAAGGAGACCTCTGGGTTATGGCCTACTCCACTGGGAATTCTGGGAAGTGTGTTCTTGGATAAATTGATGGTGGTAATCTCTTCTTGGAGATGGAGACACTGTCTCTCTCGGTTCACTTCCTTGGGGACTTTCTATTGACAGCATTGGCTTAGAGACTCTCTCCTGACAAGGTTTACTTCCTGCAAGACATCCCTGAGGAGAAGCCACATGGAGTTTCCCTAGATTCCTGAGTCAGATAAGCCAGGAGGCACTTGGAGACCCCTGTCAGTGCTGGGATGTTTACAATGTCACTGGATCCAAGGGCTTCCTACCCATCTGATCATCCTGCATTTGGCTTCATTGCATGTGTTTCGTGAGTGTGAAGGAGACTTTATAGACTTTATATATCAGACATATGGGCTAATATCAGACTTATCACCTTGGACGGGACTGGGTTGGGGTGTTTTCTTAATGTACAGCTGCTCTTGCATATCAAACTCTTTCCTGTATACATATGACTGTTTAGGAATTTGTTTTTCTAGTCTACTCAGACTAACACAGGGTCCATAATCCATCAGCTTGTCCCTGGGATATGCATGACTCAGATTTACTTTGGGGATCATATTATGACATACTCAAAACCCATAAGACCAACTGCCCCAACAACAGCAACAAACCTATTAGCAGAAAAACCAAACAAAAACAAACTAAAGTCCATGCTGTGTGTCACTGGGGGTTGGATAGAAAGATATTCAGAATGTAACATCTGGCCCACTGCCCCACTAGGTTCTTGGCACTCCTTGGTTGGCCTCCCTTCCCAAGGTATATTGAATAGAAACAAACACCTAATCATTTTCTCCTTTTATCCGTTTCATCCCAATGCATCCCATTCCATTATCTTTCGCTTTCCCCCCCCTCTATCCCATCTTATTTTCATTTTTATTTTGAAAAGTTTTTCATGACCCACTAGATAATTACCACTAATGCTTCATAAAGCTGAAGCTTGCTGATGAAAAATTCAAATTTTACGTGTGCACATATTTGTGGGAAATCCAGGAAGCAGCTGATTGGATGCGGAACAGAGATATTATACTGTGGGCAGTGAAAGGATCAGGTGTTGTACTAATATCAGCAGTGCTGCTGTACATACCTTGAAGCCTCCAGTTCACAGAAAGCTTCGGGAAGAACCCTGGCCTCTCACTGAGCATGATGAGACAGAGGTGCGCTAGTCTACATGCAGTGTAGCTCACGGAGAACCCAAGAGCTGGCCTGTGTGACCAAAGTAGATTTCTTTCCCTTTCCACTTCCGTAGCATGATAGCCAGTTCTGATGGTGCCTGTCTGTACAGGAGTCCCAGGAGCACAATGAGTTAAGCATTCACTTCCTAACCAGAAGCTCAGCAGTTCAAACCCTGCAGGCCTTCCGTGGGTGAAAGATGAGACTTTCTACATCCATAAAGAGTTCCTCTCAGAAGCCCATAGGGGCAGTTCTGCTTTGTCCCATAGGCTCATTGTGAATTGGAACCCACTTGATGACAGTGCGTCTTTTGGTGAGTCATCTGTAAAGAAGTCCTGGTGGTTCCTTGGGTTAGACTTGGAGCTGCGAACCAGAAGAGAAGAGGTTTGAACCCATGAGCTGCTCCAAAGGAGGAGAAAGACAGGGCAATTAATTTCCTTAAGGATTTATACCATTGAAAACACTACAGAGCAGTTCTACACAGTCCTCTGGGGTCTGCCTGAATTGGGATCAACTCGAAGGAGTGGGTTTGGGTTAGAAGTCTGTAGTTCAGTATCCAGCTGCTAACTTAAAGGTTGGCAGTTCAAACACACACAGCAGCTCTGAGACCCACCCACACAATGAAACCAAGGCCAGGGATTAAAATGTGCATTTCTGTAGCTCTGCTTCCAAAAGATGAGGGCTAAGCAAACCCGAATGGGGCGGTAGAAGCCCCTGGGTGGGGGGCAGTTGTAGAGACAGAGGTTGAGTAATATAAAATAATACCCACACACGGTAATCACTCACACTTGCTCTTCTCTTATTTGATGCATGAAAAAAATTGTCATAAAAGTATTCATGTTTGTGCTAGAAGTGGATGACTGACTTTGATCAATTCCCCATCATGTTTTAAACAAATGTAATTTGAACATTCACGTGAAATATGTCATCTTGAAGCAGATATTATGAAAGAAGGATGCAGCCTTATGGCCCACATGACGACAAGGATTCATGTTGAGCCTGTTATAAAGGACTGGCTCGAAATCAGCAAGGCAAGGGAAAAAAGGGTGCAGGGACCCTAAGTCAACAGGAGAATGTACAGCTCACACTGATCCGGGCTTTAAGGGCCATGACGGTGGTCAGTGACGGTCATGACCCTGGCTTACAAATACTTCATGGAATTGATGGCCTGTCTAGATCACACACAGGAGGCCACAGGACACTGGAGCCATGGTCCACCCTGCAATGCTGAGATGGAGCGGCCTCCATGGTGATCTATGTACCAGCAGCTCAGACTTACACAGGGACAATGCAAATTTCCTTCAAGGTAATGGATTAAGCATGACAGAAAAGGGAAACCCCGCCAACCACTGTCCTGTGGACCACTGCCACTCTCGGCGAGCCCGGAGGACAGGGAAGAACTGCCCTGTAGGTTTGAGCGGCACCACGACAGCACTGCTACACTCTCAGGCTGCAGAGAGTGAGCTCGAGTTAGACGTGGTGGAACAATTAGAAGGACGGTCACATAATTTAAAAAATGCAATCAATAGCACTGGATTGCAGACGTAGAAAGAGTTAAATTGGTTCACCAAGTATACATGAACATATATATTATTTTAATGAAATGGGGGGAGATAGTATGCATGTGAAAACAAGTTATGAGCTCTGGTCTTACACCACTTCACTCCAATTTAACTTTTGTGTGGGAAAGAACAAATTTTGAGCTAACTGTAGATGCATTGAAAGCCAGGACAAAGCAGCCTGGTGAACCTCCCTGCATTCCAACCTTTCTGGGTGAGTTCCTGAATGGATCTGTTTTTAGCACGCCTGCTAAACACATTAAACTGGGTTTTTCACACAACACACACACACACACGCACATGCCTGCACACATTTAGGACAGCAAAAGTACAAAGGGGGAAAATCATGTCAAAGTTATTCCAGCACAAGAAAAATCAAATTTATTTTGGAAACAAAAGAATCCTTCAAGCTTATGGGCTGTGTAGGCGTTCATTGATGCATTTGCATCAAACAGGAAGTGACATAAATGATCCTTATTGTACTGCTGGGGGAGAAATTGGTTACATTCAGACAGCACAGAGACAAAGCACAAGCCTCTCACTGTGTTGGAGGAAACCACACAACTGGTGTGGGAAGACAATAGACAGCATGAAAACTATCAGTAGTCAATGAGGATGAAAATAATTTCTAAGGGAGTATGACATTGTTCTCATGTTGATCTTTTCCCTTCTTTCTCGACAGCCCTCAAGTGTTCTAATCTAAAACACATTGTTGTTTCTTCTCTTTGAACTATCTCATGCTGCCCATTATGAAGTCATTTGATTGGAGGGAGGGAGACATGATGAAAACATCAATGTTTACATCCAAAATCACAGCCTGAGCGAAACATCTAGAAAAAAGGAAGAGTGGGGAAGTTTCTGAATCTGTGTAGCTCCCGTCTCCTACCAACCCTATTACTTATGGGGATGCCATGAGCTGAAGAGGGAACTCAGTTGAGGTGTCCAGGAAATCACTGGGTACAAGAAAATCAGACCAATGACAGTCACAGCATTGTGTGAGTGACTCCATGAGACTGTTTTCAACATTTTCTCCTTGCGACAAAGCTTCCAGGCAAGAGCTAGAAAACAAACAATACAACCAACGTGCAGGTGAGCTGGCCAGGCATTTGTGTGATGGACAGCGACCTCATTAGTCTTCGGGTTAAAGACATTTTTAACCCAATGTTGTTCAACTTCTCACTTGACTGCCAAATCCTATCTACGGAGAAGAAATAATGGAGTGGATCAGACTCAGCCTGACAAGTGTCTACTATGCTTCACTGAGGTGCAGAACGAGATGGGTTTTTCTAACGTCCTGGACTTGGCCTTCAGCGCATGGTCAGTGGCCAAACCCCACTCGTCACACTGTGTAAAACATGGCAGGATGTTTCCCTCAAGATGTCCAACCTAGAAACTGAACTGGAGAGTACTAATATGTTCCAATCAATTTGGTGACTTGAATTTACCCAGAGCTTCCTTGGAAGAAAGGCCATGTGGTGTAAAAAAAAGTGTAGAGAAAGGAAAAAAAAAAAAACCTCTAAAACCCTCTGGAACACAGGCCAACTTTGACACACGGGAAGTCGCAATCATTGAGGACCAACTTATGAGCAAGTGGATTGATTTGCTAACCTCAAGTAAATATTTTTACACCAGTACATTAAAACAAACCAAAAAAAATCAGAATTTGGCAAATCATCGAGCCTTATGCTCTTTTAAGAACTAGCTATATGGGAACAAACTGGCAACTTCCATTCTGTTGATCAGACACTTAGGGGCCAGGGAATTTATGTTCATGGGAGAGAAATAAGTTGGACAAGGAGAAGGCGAACGTGCGCATGATGTGGAGAATGTAATCAACGTCACTGCGTTGCACACGTAGAAACACATGCCTTGGTGGATAGTCACACACACACACAAATCACATGTCAGCAGTTATTTAGTAAGAATGTACTTACAATTTATCTCCTCAAATTTTGAAGCACCACTTAATCTTTAAAGAAGTTGATTCCTCTTGCAAGGTTGGTATTGGGCTCACGTGGAAGTACCAAGGATGCTCACCCTGCAGGCAGAGCTGATTTCTCCTTCCTCTTGGTGGTGCTCTCAGGAGTCTCAGGGTGCACGAAAGACCAAGTAGCAGAGCACCAAGCGTCCTGGTCAGGCGCAAATGGAGAACACTTTGATGGGTGGCAGCTGCAGCATGCAGCCTGCATGGCTCTCTCTCTGCACTTTTCCCTCTGAGCCGAACAGAATGATTTCACCAAACTCAGAAGCCAGCATTTGGGATTCTGGATGATGCATGCAGGGGGAGTGAATTACTTACTGTGGCTCTTCCAGCCAATGTCTCCAACTTCTACCGACTGACTCTGTCCTGCATGGGTCTGGTAAGAAGGTGGAGAAAGATAGCAGTAGGATTTACCTCCTTTGTATAAAATGAGCCCTTTGAGAAGTGAAAGGCGAGATCTCATCACCAGAAAGCCAGTAGCACAGGGTGTCTGCTGGATTGTAGCTTTCTGTGCAGTGAACCTCCTGGTCCTGAGGACAGCTATAACATCAAAGGAGCAGCAGCTGAACCAAGTGCCAGAGCATGGAACAGAGTGCTGGACCACCCAATGCATGAAGCAAGCAAAGCCACGTGCTTCGTGGACGTAGGAGGCTGGATTGTGGAATGGGGTGGCTCTGGGCACTGAGAGAAACTGCACTTGTTGACACACAGAAGTGCAGCAGAGCCAAGATTTACTGGAGTAGGCACTTCCTTCAGGGGGCTGGATTGGCTAACCCACAGATCTTGCGTTGAGTGCCTTTGGGATGGGGTTTCCAGTGGTGTGCTAGACCCCTTTGGGCATTGATCAGCAGACCTAGAAGAAGTTTATAACATGTCCTGATAAACAACTCCACCCTAAGCATTTTTCGGTGGCATTGCAACTCGTTAATTTCTGTCATAATCCCTTTCATCAAGAATTTCACCTGTGAGCTCTGTGTAGCTGTTGCAATGACTATTAGAACACAGAGAGGGAATAGAGAAAATTCAGAAAGATATCACAGTAAGAATGGACAATATGCCTAGTTGCTGATTGCGAAGTCAATGGTGCAAATCTATGTCGCAGCAGCTCGGAAGGAAGAAAAGTCTGGGGATGAATTCTGAGCAGCCACCCAGTGATGGCTCTCTGTTGGACAGGTCCATTCTGACATGCATGTGGTTGCCATGACTTAGAATTGACCAGATAGGAAGGTGTTAGGAGTTTGCTTGGGAATGCAGTTGAGCTAGGGAAAAATCCAAAGCTATTTATTCTCTGACTTTTATGATTATTGAACTATGCTACGGTTGGTTGGTGGAAAACCTCCTGGCATATATATGGGTCATGCACTGAGCCGCTAACTATGAAGTGAGCAGTTGGAAACCGGCAGACACTCCATGGGGGAAGGACAAGGCTTTCCACTCCTGCAAGGAGTTCCTGTTTCAGGGACCCACAGGGCCAGTTCTAGCCCGACCTGTACAGTTGCTATCAGCTGGCCTCGAGGAGATGGCACTGAGTTTGGATGTTGAAGAGGGAATAATTCAAGGTTGAGAATGCTGACATCTAGTAAGCACACAAGTGCCAGTCTTTTTTGTAATTACGATCTATCCTCTATCTCCACGCTATAGAATTGCTAGTAGCGTGCACGAGCATTAATTTCCTTTGTGGAATGGGATTCTGGAGTAGACCTTCAACAGACAAACACTATATAATAACACATTTAAGTGGGTTTTGTAGGTGCCATTCTCAGCAATTATTTGCAAAAAAAAAATTCTATGCCTAGTGACCTGCCTTTCAGAGATTTTTACAGTCCACCTTTCTTAAGTATTTATGGAAATCAACCAGTGTTGGCACATACTAGATTTGCAGTTCTCAACCTGTGGGTTGCCAACTCTTTGGGGAGGGGACATCAAATGACCCTTTCACAGGGGTTGCCCGATTCCTAACAGCAACAAAATTACATGTAGGAAGTAGCAACGAAAATAATTTCTTGGTTGGGGGTCACCCCAACATGAGGAACGGCATTAAAGGGTGTCAGCATTCGGGAGGTTGAGGACCCCTGTTGGCTCATATATGGATCATTCTCTATGTACAGTGGTGCAAGAAGACAATGCTCCAAGAATGAGGGTGCTGGTAAAGGACACTGAAAGCGCCACGGGCTGCCGAAAGGACACACCGATCAATCTTGAAACGAGGTGTAGCCAGAATTCTCCTCAGGGGAAGGACATCATGCTCCGTAAAGGAGTGGGACATGGAAAGGCCTTTGGCAAGATGGCCTGGCATGGTGGCTGTGACAGTGTGCTCACACATAAAAACAATTGGGAGGCTGGCGCAGGACTGGGAAGTGTTTTCTTCGGCTGTGCTCAGGATCCTTAGGAGTGGGAATGGCCCCGATGATGACCAGCTCAAGAGTGTGAAACATTCACATTCCGGAGGACTCTTTCTGGACTCTAGGCTACTTCTCGTCTGGAAAATATTAAGCAAGGAGTCCTTTTCAGATGCTGATGATCATGAAATAAAAACCCAGTTGGTTGCTTTCTTCATTGCTTTTTAGAGTGTAGCTCCCATTTTGTTTTGTGTCTCAAATTACGACCCACAAATGGTAAAACTTTCATAACAAAGGTTCCATTAGGGTGGTTAATAACTATGATTTCCAACGTGTCTGAGCTGGCCTTAGTTAATGATGAGGGAGCTTGATTCCATACAAAATGCTTTATTTAACCTTCATGCCTTCATTCAGATAATTATACAAATGCATACAGTTAAAGGTTTAAACTCTATTTCGGTTCACAGCTCAATTCATAGGAAAGTTGAATACAGAAAAGCGATGCACCAACAGAATATGTCTGAGACACCATTAAAAACGATAACACTTGTTCATTTAAATCTCTGAGAATAGACTGGGATTACCCACCCCTGGGAGAATCCTAGGAGGAGGGGCTCCTTTGATATTATCATAGGGCAAAAAAAAAAAAAAAAGGAAAGAAAATCACCATTTTACAGTAAAAGGGGGAAAAAAGCCTCTGAGTATATTTACAATACATACACTATACATAAATACAAGAACAACACTTACATAATATTAATCAACTTATAACAGGGGTTGTCTAAACACTACCTTGTATATAAATGCAGAGGAAAACTATTGGGAAATTAGATCTTTAGATAAAGCTGAAGGGGAAAAAAATGTATTTGCGATTAAACCTTGGAACCCAAACAAAAGAAAGATCTAAGAAGTGAACACTTTGCCTGCCAGCATCACAGGGCCTTTTTTGTGTCCCTCCTCTGACGCCTGCCTGGGTCCTCCCTCCCGCATTCTGCCTCTCTGGGGTCACAGACACAAGAGTCTTCTCTAAAATTCACATCCATAAAGTGAATCAGATGCAGCAGATTTAGTCAATGCTCAGAGGTATCCAGCCTAGAATACCTGTTTTGTAAACTAAAGGGTGTGTTTTGATTTTTGTTTTACCCAGATAGGACCTGGTGATCTAATAACCGTGTATAATGAGCTAGATGTCAAGGAAAACTGGGAGGGAGGTGGGGGCGGGGGTGGAAGATGCTGCTGGATTTGGCCAAAGATGCTATTTTTCTTTACTGTATGTTTTCAAATGCAACGGAGAGAATCAGTCAAAAGAGGATGACGTTTGAATTGACCCCCACACAGCAAGAGCACTGTCTAGACTACAACTAATTATAACTAAGTCATCTTAAGTGGCAGGTGGGTATCTTGAAGGTGGTCTGTTCTCCTCATTACACAACAACACACAGCTCTGAGTACATTCTTCCATGGACAAACCTGAATTTGCTGGTTTCCCTCTCTTTGAAAATGAGCATGTTATGATACACATAATTGCATTGTGATGCAGGATGACTTAATACAGAGATGATGTTTTCAAGCTGGTTTGGGAAGTAGCGTTCCATCTGCACAGAGAGTCCAGTTAGCTGTGTGATGCAATGTGTCCCACATAGACATGGACAAAACAATACAGCCACCATCCCAAAGCAGGGGAGAGGGAGAGCAAGGGCTTTTTAAGTGATTCTTGTTCTTCTTCTTTTAATGCATCTTAAAATACTACAAATTGTAGGCAGACAAGTTGATAAGAAAAAGCATTCATTACAGGCACCCGTGCCTCGGTTCAACCCTACCTGTCCAACGTAATAAAGCTGGAGGAGCAACACATGAACTACTAGCTGGCTGCAATTACAAGAGTGTGCTGTGAAAGAAAGAAAAAAAGAACACCTAGAAATATAAGTTGGGCAGACACTTCTTCAAGAATGTGGGCTGTCACTCTGGAGGATGGAATTAGCAGAAAGGAAAGACATGGGTCTTTTCCAAAAACAACTTACTTTTTGATTGCTTGGGCACACTTACCACTAGATTGGGAACTGCCTTCTAGACTCCCCTTCACCTTCATTTATCAAGCAAAAGACCCCCAAACACGAAGCTCTGTGGGTGTCTTGATTCAAACTGCTTTGGAAAAAGCAAGCTGTGATTCACACAAGTCACAAAGGCCAGCCTCCGAGGCCTGTCCCTTCTAGAGATGCAATCCAGAAGGAAAAAGTACTGATGTGACTCTTTCCACGATTCATCTCTCTTCAGCTCACTTAAAGCTGTGGTTTTGTGGAGAAATTATTGCTTGTGGAGCCCAATTAACCGAGTCCCCATCTTCAGTCAGCTGCACGCAGAGAACCCTTGCTTTCAGCACCAAGGGGATTTGTTTATACAGGTTTTTATCTCTTCCCACAGCCAAGGAACAGAGAGGAAGATCATAATTCAGGAGATTCATTTTCAGAAACAGAAACAGTATGAGAAATGACATTCTCTTAATGTGTTCTGAGTCCATTAGTACGTCCATGAATCAATACTGTCAGAGCCCTTGTTCTCTATAAGAAGGGGGTGGTGGTGGGGATTCATTGCTCGGCTGTTGGACAGCTTCTTACATCAAGTTCAATTAAACTAACAACAATACTATGGAGAAATTATTTATGAGACTATTTAAAACATTCCAAGGTGGTGCTATTAAGCAAGAAATCCGAAAAAGGTCTCATCGGCTGTTTTTTCCTTACTCATCATGTAAACATGCCTGTGATCGCCACCCCATCCACCACTGCACTACGGCTCGGCCACGGACACCTCGCTCCACGGATCAGTGGAAGTCCTTTGACTGGCGGCTGTTTGTAAAATAACGATGCCCAGCTTTCCAAGAGCGTCCTAATGGCAACTGTTCCGTCACCTCATCGCATCGCGTGGTGTCTCAAGTTCCACCGGTCCCCTTACGGCTGCTGCTGACTGCGCGTGGGTGGAACCCACGACAGAATGACTCGGGCCAAGGGATAGTTGACTGCGGGGCACAAAGGCGCTGCATGGTCACATGGGCGGGGCACGGAGCAACCTGCCGCCTACAGTCTGTGCCCCTGGTTCCATCCATGCGATCTCACACTGTTGTGCCTGCTGGAGGCAGCGTGTCCAAAGGGTGCTTGGCATCATTCTGGGGCCGTGGCAAAGTGTGCGGTGAGGGATGGCTACCATTTTCAGGGTTTGATTTTGCACCTTATTTTGACAGGTCAGACAACACGTAGGGGGATGCCCCAGCCGAAGGCGTGGCTTCCCTGAAAGGAAACAACTCTTTTCCAGGACCTTTCCTTCCACCCCACGCTGGACCCATGAGCTCCTCCTCTCTTTCTGCCAGCCCTTGGGACAGCTCTCCGGGGGGTGGCGCGCACCAGCCGGGGTGCTAATCTCAGCCATCTCGAATTTAACTGCTCTTGCAACACGTGTGGCTCTGAAAGCGTGCTAGTTTTACTTAGAGTCCCAGCCGTGTATTTGGAGGAATTCATAAGTGGAAATGGTAAGGTAGGAGCATTTTTAGGGCACCTGGCTCTTCCCCTGATACCATCACATTATTTCTGTTCTTGACTCACAAGCAGTGAAATCATTAAGAGGAAAACATTGCAAACCTTTAGATGTCAATACGATCACTTTCAGAACCAGCTGGGAACTTTAGCTAAGGAACAAGCTTACGAAGTCTCACTCATTGACCTTTGGGTGGGGGGATAATGATTTTAATAGCTATTCCCACATGGTTCTTAGATGATAAAAAGAATTGTAGAGAAGAAGAAAAGGGCAGTATATAATTTGTGCATTTGTTATCAGTAGGTAAAATAAAACCGGGGCATAAAATCCCTCCATGATATGCTATAAATAGTCGGGGTGGTGGGTTGTTTTGTCTCTTTTTGCTTTTACAATGAACAAAACTTTCTGGAACAGACATAAGTGCCTTATAATTGGGAGGGGGCGGCAAATCACAGTGCAGTTTTTCATCTAAAAACCATAATTGCCATATGTTGTAGTATGCATCGATGAGAATTTTAATGGTCAGATTTACACTCTCCCACTCAGCCAGCAAGGAAAATCCAAGGAATGAATGTGTATGCACATAAAATTAGGGCTATTTAAAAACACACACAAAAGGCTTTTTTTTTTTTTTTTTTTTAGGGAAGGGTGTCAATGAACTTAATTTACTGTGTGCATAAAAGTCCTACAGACTATGCCTGTTTGCGATTGGGTGTATTTTCCAAGGGTAGAGGAGAAACCCCGCTCTGATGAAGAATGATTGCTGTGGGGCTGGCCAGGCATTCTCATCGGTCATAACGCTTATTGACAGGCACTTTCACCTTTGAATTCATTTCTGAAAGTGGACATCTGTTTATTCCTATGGCCAGGAGAGGGTCATTTATCTCGTGGCCATGGCCACAGCACTGAATCTGATCAGCATGCACTGGTGCCTAAAAATATTCTCTGAAATACAAACACCTGTTAATGAAGGGTTTTTGTCTTGTTTTCTTGATCAAGAACCATTTTGTGAAGGGACAAAGATAACCCGGGAAACAAGCACAAGGAAAATGCAATGAAGCTGTTTTCCCCTTCTGGGGCAAAGACCTTTTGAATTTGCAGTTGGTTGTCTTCAACTCAGAATGACTTCATTGTGTCGTAGGCCATTCCCGCTAAATCGACACAAGTGGTCACTCCGTTCTGCAGACCAGGACCGTGCTCGGACAAAGTGGAACCACTGTGTTCCCGTGGCAACTGGGCTAGTTATGTGGAAGAGACACAAGGCATATCTGAGCAATTTTTTCTTTTTCTTTTTATTGTGATGAAAACTAGAAGTTCTTTCCCCCAACATACTTCATCAAACTATTTACAACCTCTGTAAAATTTGTGAGTCTGAAAATATTTTTTTTCTTCTACCATCACATTACGAATACAGGAAAATAGCTTCAATCTATTTTTTTAAGATGCAGTATTCTCCTAGCTTGTTTTCTTAAGAAAATCTGGATTTCTATTTGCAATTGTTCGGCATTTAGCGTACTTAAAAGTACCAATGGGTGTGGATTGCGAAATAGACATTGCTCTAAAATGAAACTGTGAAAATATAGTATTTTCCGTTTTATGTACATTTCTTAACTACAAAATGCAGGCAAAGTCATATATAGCGTAATAAGCAGATTCCCTACCAAGGTAAACAACTTACATTCTAGATAGCGTGGGTTATTACAAATGTTCTTTTAAAAAAATTCCTTGCTGAAAAGTGTGCATAGCCAACAACTGCCTATACAGATGTGTAGCCACATCTGTGTGTGGTGGGGGGCTGTATAGGTGAGTGGGTGGCAGTAGGGGGTGAACAGAAATATATGGAAGACATGGATTAGTGAACCCCTTTTCTGAAACAACAAAAGCGAATCAAATTGTAGAAGACTTTCTTATGGGACATACTCTCTCAGCGAAATGAACGATCGGATCAATGGCATTGCAACTGAATATGATTTACCTGCTAACCTACAGGCATTAGTAAGGAGCGAAAATCTCAGACTGGATTACAGACTATGACTATTAAGGCTTCCTGGACCTTTGATTAAAAAAAAAAGTCTATTACTACTGTCCCTTACACACAGACTGTAACGCTCCACAAAACACAGGGACTGGTCTTCTTAACACTGTCCATCTTGATTCGGTCACGCCTTGCTAGAAATGTTAAGACACCTTGAGTCACAACAGCAAGGTTACCTTTCTAAGCAGTCACAACCAAGGCGTGGTCGAACACCTAAAGGGATCACCTCCCCAAGTTGATGAGCTTGCATTTGGCAAGTATAAATGAATTCCAGGATCAGGAATACTGCATCTTTTTCCGTACACAGGGAGTCAGTCTAACGATGGTTAAAATACAAATGATCGTGTGAAGGTAAAGGGAAAAAATGTATAAAAACTCCAAACACAGTCTTTGCATAAACTATTCCAAGGTTCAACCATGTAACAACCTTCGTCATCATCTAGAACATGTGTCACGTGCCCCCATCTGCCCTTGAGTCGCTGGTGACCCTGGGTCCTAAAGGGCAGGGGAGAAGAAGCCCCGTGTTTCTGAGACGAGCTGTTGCTGCGTGCAGAAAACCCCGTCTTTGTCCGAGGACCTGCTGGTGGTTTTGAACTTCGCATCAAGTGGTTAGCAGCCCAATGCTTAACCATAACATCCCCCGAGCTCCTGGGCATTTGTAAACGCTCACAATGCGGTGGTCTTGCTATTTCCCACGTATGCTTCGAAGTGAATAAAGAGTCCAGGGGAGAAAGAAAAGAGTGGCTTATGTGACAATGTCACCTAGCTGGAAACCAAGTGTCCTACCCTGTTTGCCCATACATGACTGACAGGAGGTGGCGACAGGTTGCCGAGAGGAGAGCACTGTTTCCCTTGACATCTGCAGAGGAGAGTATGCAAAGGGACTTGTTCACGCCTCCGTCACAACCTCCTAACTTTTCCTTGACATTCTTCAATCTCCCCTGAAATCCATCTCTCCCATGCCAAGAGGGCATGTGTGTCCACCGCAGCTTCTGAAAGGGCAGCAGTGATGTGCATATGTGCTTGGAAACATACAGATCAACCCCAGCTGCCACCCCAAACATCTTCAGCCACCGAGCCAAAGACGGCTTCTAGTGAGGGGACACTTTGCCAACACCTTTGGGACCCTACCTCCTCCACCTGTCCGTTGTTCACTTTGTGCTGTGCTTTCTCAAAGAAGCCAGGAAGGGACCTAAGCCGAACTGGGATCTTTCCTGTGCTGGACAACATTCTCACCCAAAACAAACCAAATCCCCTTTCCTACTGTCCCAAATCATGTCCGATTCCCTGGGGAAAAACCTGGAACAGGCTCCCTCAGGGCCTGAAATCCACCGCTCTGCTCCAGTCTCCCCTTGCCCCTCGCCCCCTGGGGTTTGCCTCCGTCTTGGGAAGGTAGAGATGGTGGCACGCTGGCAGGCTTTCTCGTCTAATGTGCCGTTTTGGCCTGGTTCCCACTTTCAGAGAGTGAGGAGAGTTCCTTCCCTTGAATCTTCCCTATGTCAACAGAGCGATCACTGAGTTTGTGCTACATTGAAATCAAGCTGCTCATCACTGCAGGGGCTCCCACTGCCTGCCCGTCCTCGGAAGTCACGTCACCATTGCTACCTGTGACACTGCCAGGTCTCTCTCAGCTGAGAAATGGACCGGTCCTTCGGAGGAACAGACAGACAGACAGACTTACATCAACTCCACCCCTGTACCTGAGGGAGCCCTCTCCTTCCTGCCAACGAGCCTCTTGGAATCGCTCAGAGTTCATGGCTACACTGGCCATGAGCTCTTGGGGACCTTTCCCCCTGACCAGTCCCCAGAAGTGGCATACGTCAAGATGCCCTTGACTTGAATGGTCACAATGTGAAGAAGGATTTGCATACAGTAGGTATTAAATAAAACAATTTTCCAGTTGGTAAAAACAAACAAAAGAGCCCCGGTGTTAGGTGGTTCACAGATGATGTAGTCAAAGGAGAGACCTAGCAAAGGGAACCACAGCCCTTCTTGGGGGGAAGTTGCCAATGGACTTTTTTTTTTGTTGTTTATTTTGGTTTTTAGACCTGGCAGAAAAGGTAGAGTGCACAATTTCGGCAGAAACAATGTGACCTGGACAAGCACAATCCCTTTATTTACACTCCGTCAAAGTTTCTCTGGAACACCACCCAACACAGCTCCGCCCTGACGCAGCCTGCACACTGTCTTCCTTGGCCAGACAAAAGCATCTGCAGAAGAGAGGGGGGCTGCGAGAGGCCGACTCTGTCACCTGACGTGATGTCGCCACGTCCGAATGGTTGAACACACGGTGCTAGGACTCCTGTGAGGTTAATTTGTGCAATCCCCCCCATCAAGTGTTGGCCATTAAAATATATTGCCAAGGCCTCTGTTGAAGACCTTTCCTACCTAAGCTATAAAAATTCCTTAACAGCAACAAGAACCACAACAGAACCTCTGCCTGCCAACCCCTGGGGGAGGAGGGGGTTAGAGGGGCAGGGGCGCCACACACACACACAAAATCCAGGCCCAGCTTTTTTTTTGGGGGGGGGGAGGGGCGTGATAGATAGGTGATTTTTTCTTTTCCTGAAAGAATGCTTATTGGTCATGTATTGCTTTGCTTACTGTATATACTTTTTAGTTGCAAAAAAGGCTCACTGTTTGAGGGGTGCTGGGATGGCAGTTGCCCTTGTCCTCTGTGTGGGCTCAGTAGGTTTTACACCCCCGAGGATGCCAGGGAAATGCTGGGTCCTGGGCCGGGCTAGGACCTGAATGCGGTGCGGGAGGACGTGGGGTGGGTTCCCTGGGCTCGGCTCGGAGCAGGAGGACAGGCACCGGGCACTGGGCCAGCCTGTCCTCAAGGCGGGTGCCCCTTCTGCTAACTGAGTTCCCCAGGAGAACGGACCCATGTCCCCAAGAGTTCATGCCCTGCCCTGCCTCCTTGCCCAGGATAGTCACCAAAGAAGTGTTTTCAAGCCAGCAGAGGGGAGCAGAGTCTTTAATGGTGGTACTCAAGCCAGCTAGACAACAGACAGCAGAAAGATGACCTCGATGCTGCAAAGGGAACCAAGACCCGGACCCCGGCCGGGGAGTTTCTGACAATCCCTTGAGTAAGCACGGCACCTGGTAACGTGAGTCCTGAGTGCCGCGATTGTGGCGAAGTCCTTTTATTCATTATTGCTGGTCTCCTCAAGAGGCGCATTCTTTCCCGCTCTGCTTTGTCTGACTTTTCATGTTCACTGACTTTGCCTGGGCAGCCCCACCTCTTACCCTGGTGCCAGTGTGTCTAAGGAAGGGTTTATGCCACCCCCACCCCCTCCTCCAGCACCCACTGCCCCCTCCCTGGTTCCTTGTAATCAAACCCGAGGGGCTGGGAAGGATGATGTCTAGCTGACTGAACACTGCAACTGAAAGTAGGGCAGTAGTTTTTGTTTTGTTTTGAGACAGGCTCTTCCTATTCAACAACAGAATGCCTCTATGCCAGGCCACGCTGGGGGGTGGGGGCAGCACTTCTGTTGAAATGCCGCTGCCCCTCCGCTTACACAGATGAACAACGACAACAAAAGGAGAAAAGAACAGGGGTGGGGTGGGGGTGGGAGGGGGTTGAAAGCAGACTAAGTACAAACCCAAAGCGATCAACGACGAACAAATGAAAGGTTCAATGTCGGTTTTCTGCAGAGCATGGCAGATGACAAGTTGCGGGTGATACCTAATTGCCGCCAACAGGACTGCAAAGGGCGGGCCTGGGGGCCTCCTCTCTTTGTAGGCCAGGGAACCTCTCCAACTGCGTCCCCTGTTCTACTCTCCTGCAGCTTGCCGATCGGATGTGTGTGCTCTGTCTCAGACAGGAACTCAACTGGGGTTTTTGTTGTTGTGGCTGTTGTTTTGCTTTGTAAAAGTGGGGGAGCGGGAGGGAGGGTGAAGGAGGGAATCCCAATGTAAAAGGTCTTGCACTAGCCATCACTCGGTGGTAGGGGACCTTTAAGGTATCAAGAAGAAAACGTCTGGCAGCTCAGAAAATGGACACGCTAGAAACATCTCTCCATGGCAGAGTACTCCGCGCGGACAGCAAGGCCTGTCCCCCTAGCGAAGCGCGCCACCCAGGTCCCGTCTGCGAGAGGCTGCGACTCGGGGCTGGGGGGGGGGGTTACCTGCAGACCCAAAGGTGGAAGTGTGACTTCTTTTAGGGTTTTTGTTGTGTTTTTTCCTGCTCGGGGTGCAGACATCGGGGGAGGGTGATGCCCGCTGGTTTGAACACTGTGGAGGGGGACCCGGCCGTGGGGTGCCAAGAAGAGGGAGCTCCAGCGCTGCCGCTCCTCACACCAGCATGTGCCGCCGGCGGTGGAGCGCCAAGTGGTCCGACCGCGAGAAGCTGCGGTCGCAGTCCGCGCACTTGAACGGCTTCACGCCCGTGTGTTTGCGGTAGTGCCGGGTCAGTTCATCCGAACGCGCAAACTTCCAGGTGCAGCCTTCCCACGTGCATTTGTAGGGCTTCTCTCCTGGAAGACACAAAGGACACCATGTTGGCGCTCTGTCCCTATGGTCCCCACCTCCTACCCCGGCTGAGCCAGCAATTCGTCTTGGGTGGGAGTGGTCCTCGGCGTGGTTCGGTTCTCTTTGGGGATCCTTTGATGGGAAACCTTTAGCACTCTGTGGGGTCTCTAGTCAGAAGGAGGGCTGTTGGGGAGGATTCCATAGCGTGCCCTTGAGGGGGACCTCTGGCAAGGGAGCGAACACTTGCCTTCTCATTGTCTGGGGCAACCCACTTAGTTGAGGACCTTTCCAAAGGCAGCGATGGAAGAAATATGGGGTTTTCTACTCCCATAAAGAGTTCCCGCCTCAGAAGCTCACAGAGGCAGTTCTACCTTCTCCTGTGTAGGATTCCTCCGCTTAATTAGCAACTGGGATGTCAATCAGCATGTGGATGTCAATCACTTGCCATTGGTGAATTAGAAAGGGACTTTACCTAAATAGACTGGCCTCCTAGACTGTGAGTCAGGAGAGAATTATAAAGGCTAATTAATCATGTTTTGGCCCTCCCACCCCCAACATTCACCCCAGTAGGTCCTCCAACCCCATGTGCTGTACTTGGAAGACGAAAGGAGATGTGAAGGCAAACGCCATTGTCCAGCTGCCGAGTTCACACGAAAGTGCTCTCTGCCCCTGAAGTGAACTGCGAAGTCGACTGAACTCATCTGCCTGCCCGCGGGGAAAGAATCTTGCCTGTTCCAATAGCTGACCCTTTCCATGCATCTCCCTCCCTGACTGAAGAATTAGAAGTGCACCTGCAAAAATCACCAAGTCAGAGGAGCCGCAGGACTTTGGGTAGAAAGCAGGCTGAAGAAGCATGTAATCGGACCAGGCCCGCACTGCATTTGTAAGGGAAGTAGAATACGCAGAGGCTTTGCTGGGCAAGATACACTATCCGGCGGCAACCAAATGAGCTCCCGGGGGGACAGGACAATAGTTGACCCCGGTGAGCAGTTTTCTTGGCTTTTGCTCAGAATGGAAGTCCTGTCCCCGTGCAACCCCAAGAGCACGGTTTTCTCTCTGTCCTTCCCACCCAGCAGCCAAAGCTGTGCTTTCTGGGGATTGGGAAATGT
Organism: Nesogale talazaci; assembly: GCA_004026705.1. Lineage (NCBI taxonomy): Eukaryota > Metazoa > Chordata > Mammalia > Afrosoricida > Tenrecidae > Nesogale > Nesogale talazaci. Next base: position 48,854 of record PVJH01010336.1, read on the forward strand.
CACAGGGATTCTTGCAAAAAGGGGCCAAAGAAAGGGAACGGAGCTGTGTGCTGATCCCGAGAGAGAACGCTGCAACGCAGAGAACTTCACAGAGGTGAAAACTGAGGCTCAAGGGGTGGGGCAGGGGGAGGGACTAGGCCAAGACTAGAAAAAAATTGCAATTGGCTCTAAAATGGCAGTTTTCACTAAGCTACCTCGGAATGGATCAAGCTTTTCCCATATAAGCTTGATATGAAACATTTTCTGTGGAGTTTCCATATTGGGTATTCCATGTTTCTATTCCATCGCTTATCAAAAAGGATCGTCAAGACGTGTTTCAATTTCTTCCTTACGTGTTTCTGGACAATTGGAAACCTAGGACTCGTCACTCCTCATTCCAATACTCCTAGACTAGGCATCAGCAAGTGCTTCAGGAACACGACTCCTGGTACATATATGCATATGCAGACAGGGTCATGGAAAACCATTAACTCCCTGCTCTCAGGTCAATGCTGACTCACAGCGAGCCCCTTTCCCCCGCCCCTCCCCCAACGCTGGCCTCCCTCATCAGGTTTCTGAGAATGGGAGAGTCTCCAGGAGGAGAAAGCCAGGGTATCTCCTGTGGAGCTGCGGGTAGTTTCGAACTGCCCACCAGGCAGCCTGCAGGCCAATGAGTCACCAGAAAGCCAGGGAGCCCCATCCATCAGCTGTCCTAGTCACTCTTACAGGAGACGCTCTGCTGAATGGGACCCAAGCTTTTTTCTTTCTTCCTTCAGCTGGTGGAGGTGCGTCAGTCAAAACGTATTGCCACTGCTCATAATAAAGAGTACCAGGAAGATGATGAGGTTCTGAAGTGGATGGCCATGAGGAGCGAACACCTCTTTTAAACATGTATAGTCTTTTAACCGTGTTCAAGAACTGTACAATGTATGAATTACATGTCAATAAGATTCTTCATATTCAACCCAAGTTCTGTGCGACACATTTCTAGATACTCATGTCCGCTTTCCTGTAATGTCCCATGCTACTGAGGTCCTGGTTATTGAAACAAAAGTGGAAAATGAAACAAACAAAAACCATATTGTTACTAGGTTTTCCAGATCATACACACAAAGGCTGATTCCCAACAAGACGTATTGCCAGCTCTCTGTAATCCATGGATGGCTGCAGACAAGTTCTTTCAGGAATACTCCTAAGGGTTCATACATCTTCATAAAAGGGATTTTGGGTATGTGAGTCATAGGGGAAGGAGGTCAGGGGTTAAGAGAAAATATTCTTGAATACAAGGCCAGTGGGAAATGTCCCAGGTCATTAAAGCTTTGCAACACGATTTTAGAAGGGTTGTCTCACAGGGAACCTGTGTGAGCAAAGTCAGGAAGACTTCAAAAGGCACCAGGTGCTACAGTGACTGCTTCACAGAGTCAAAGCAGATGCCTTGACAGATTTTCTTGCAGTGCACAGGACAACCAAAGGGGCTAAGTAGGAGCAGGTTTTAAGAAAACAAAAAACTGCATAGGCCCAAGACATGGGGCGAGGAAGTTGCGGGGGCTCATGCCGCTTCCCCTGCATGACAACACAACCCTTTCTTGAGAGGAGCAAGGGCTGTCCTATGAGTAGTTATAGAGGAAACCTTCCCCATCTACCCCACAACCCCAGCCCTTGCCCCTTCGCACTTCTTTCTGTTCCTCACACTCAATGAACATTAAAAGGACACACGCCATGCGATGGCAAAACTGCCATTTTTTTTTTTGTGGGCATCACTGCCTCTGGAGATCATGAGCGCTACCCAGTGCTGCTCCTGAGAGCCGCCGCTGGATTTGAACCGCCACGTCCGCAGGCCGCAGTCCCGCACTCAACCACTTACGCCACCGGGGCTCGGCCCCCAAGCTGCCATTTTGACACAGCATCACTCAAAGACGGCAGATGATTCAGCGGGAAAACAGGGATGGATGCTCTGCTGGCAGGGCTGGACCCACCTGGATGGAGAGCACGTTGGAAACAGCTTCACGTTAGGACCATTTCAGAACCCAGCTGTCCATTCTGAAGGAAGGCGCTGATACAAGCCCAGGAAATGCTGATGCCCTGCCGGTGGCCCCCTCGAAGTCTTGGGTAGCTCTGTCTGAAAGGGCTCTTTTCAAATCAGAGCATACCATCCAGATAGACCCCAAATAGTCACTTCGGATTTGTTCTGGATGTCCGAAGGTGACAAAACCTGCATTGGGGGTTACGCTCCTGCCGAGAGTTGAACGGAATTTTTTTTAAAAATCAGCAAAACCATTAACTTAGAGGGAAAAAAAAGATTGGAGGTGTTACATAGGATCAGATTGATGGCAACTGTTAACATGCCTTTATGTGTGAACCTGACATGTTTTTGAAATTTACATCATTAGCGAGGGCTGTAATAAAGGGCGTGCACAATAATCCATCTCTTCAAAAACATCCATCTTTGGTGCACTTAGCCTCACTCGTTGGGTGTTTATCACAGACAGGCACCTCCTACTCCTTTCCAGGGTAACTATGCAGCCAGCTGGAGAGAGAGCCAGACCTGTGAAGCACAGAAAGGCAGGTCCCTTTGGGGTGACAGAGTCATACAGCCTGCCGGCCTCCTCGGCTCCGATTAGAAAGTCTGTTGATCCCAATGCTGCCGTTTCTTTTCTTTCTTTTTTGTTTTTAATAGCTAAAAAGTTTATTGACTTAGGAGCCCTTACGATGTCAACACAAGTCTTACTCTCTTTTTTTAAAATACAGCTTTCAGTTTTCAGAACAATTATTTTGTCCTGGCTACACCTTCCTGAAGCTGTCCATAGATTGATTTCTCAGGAGGACAGTTGTTTCTCACGTCTGGTGAAAGACAAAGACTCAGAGTAACTGTAGGTGTTCCCAAGGAGACCCAATGGCACTGTGGGTTAGGCACTGGGCTGCAAACCTCAAGGTTGAATCCAGTCAGGGTTGATGGTTCAAACCTAGCAGATGCCTCCTGGGTGACAGATGAACCTGCCTGCTCTTGTAAGGACCCAACATCTCAGAAACTCCAAGAACAGTTCTCCTCTCGCCTACAGACTTGCCTTGAGCTGGAATCAACATGGCGACAGTGGGTTTGGTCTATCAGCATCTCCATGGTATTTACCAAGCAGAGTGAATATCACAGTCCCACGATATTGCCAACTATTGAGTGGAAGTCCAAAACCCACGAAACAAAAATCACTTTTTGTGGAATCTCCCTCCTTTCACCAACAGAAATGAGGAAAGGTAACTGTGTACCGAGGCAAAAAGCAGGTGCCATGCCCTGTGACGATGACAGGTGAGGTAGACACGGAAGAAGAGGGTGCGGCTTGAAAGCGCCAACGTTAAACAAAGCACCAGGTCCTCCTCCCTCCTCCCAGATTCATTCCTCAAGCCTCTGAAAGGGAGCCAGCCCCTCTGCAGCAGGAAGTAGGTATTTTCTGAAGTTCAGAAGTGCATTTCTGAAATATGTCCCTGTTTAACTTCGATACCGTGACGGGGGCCCGCAGACACTGACAAATGCGCTTCATTACATTCGAGGCTCACCAGGCTGGCTGTGACAATCGGCTTTCCCTTGAGGAATGGCATTTGCATATGAGGATTAAAAACAGAATCGAGATCCCTATCTTGTCTTTGGTGTCTATTACATTAGGTCACAAAAGTTCATGGAAATTTTCTTTCTGGAAGGAAATTAGGTACTTTTGAGAGGAGGAAACGGAAACCGAGAGATGAAGAGAAAGCTCAGGTTTCAAGGCTCATGGGCGGCCCAGAGTCAGACCAGGTAGCTTCCCCTCTTCACAATGTTCAGGTAACGTAAACCACCAAGGGCACCAGGACCCCAAGCCAGTTTGCCATCAGTTCTGAGGCTGGAAGGTTAAGCTCCGCAAAGCACAGCTGCCTCAGTTGCAAAATAGGAATAATCCCCCACCCAACTCCGCACTATTGTCGAAAAGCGTAGATGGGTGCTCGGAAAAGGATAGCTACTTTTACAGTGAGGCGCTTGAAGATTCTTCGAAAGACACAAAAAATATAGAGGAATGGATGCATTTGAATTGTATGGCTGTGTGATGAATATTGAAAGTATATGGAGTGCTGGAAAGACAAACCAATCTGTGGTGGCAGAAGTAAGCTCCGAGTGCTCCTTAGAGGCATGGGTGGCAAGACTTGGTCTTGCAGACTTTGGACAGGGTTAGAAGGAGAAGGGCTGACAGGTCACTCAGGATCCACTCGATGGCAGTGAGCTGTGGTTGAATAGGGGGAGTGGACTCCTATTCACTCGGGGGAAGGGAAGGCAACAAAAAAACCCAAGCCTGCCACTGCAGCGAGCTGAGCGCGCCAATCTTTGCGACAATAGGCTGAATCCATTTGATTGTCAATTCAACCAAATGATCAGTGTGCTCTTCTCCCCCCTCACCTGGCTGGGCCACATTAATGCTCTTGTTCACTATGGGTAAACAAGAGCAAGCACATCTGTTCGAGCTTCCTCGGGGGATTCTACAGTCAATATGCTTGACAGAACTAATACTTACAAAGCATAGAGCACTTAGTTGGCTTATGGATGTTAACTCATGTGACTTTGACAACTTCCTTAGAAAACATTGCAAAAACTACCCCCCACTCTCCACCCTTCACCCTGATTCATGCAGTCAGTAAGTGGTCTGTGTGTGATTTGAACCGTGGTTAGTATGACAGCAAAGGGCATGGTTGTAACCGTAGGTTCTCACACTTATTTGCTCTGCCACACCCCTCCCTTTCAGGGGGGAATGAAAATCCCTCACTTCCATCCACCACCACCCCCATCCAGAAAAATACAATTTTTTTGGCCTTTAGCCCATAATCCAGGATAGAATGCAGGTGTCTGATTTTATACCCCCTGGATCGTTCTAGCACTCCCTTCCATAAGAGAGAATGTCACCCACTTTTGGAGATTAATAATGATTGATCTTAATCATCATTTTGCTTCTCAATACTTTTAATTACTGCATGAATAAAGCAGGATATCTACTGAGAACTGCACAGGCACACTGGGAATGTACAATAAATTACTGATCACAGAGAGTGTGATCATACAGAGGCTAGCCCTATAGTTACACATTGAGAAACTGCAAGGTCCACAGTTTGAAACCAGCATCCTAACTGAGGGAGAAAGATGAGGCTCTTCTACGGCCATAAAGAGTGACAGTCTTGGAAACAAACTGGGGCAGTTCCATCCTATCCTACAGGGTTGAGGAGTAAGCATCAAGTAAGTGAGAAATCAATTAGAACTGCACTAAAATATCCAAAATCACAAAATCATACTTGACTGACTGTCCACACTCAAGGTGGGTCCGGGGGCTCTTCTGAATGACTCCCATGGCATGGCATCATTTCCGAAACCTGTGTTTCATCAGGTTCTCAGAGGCTGGATGCGCAGAAGCCAATCGCCAGGCCTTTCTCTCTCAGCCCCTCTGGATGGGTTCTAACCACCCGCAGAGTGAGTTCGCCCTTTGCCCCACACAGGGATTCTCCGCTCACACTCAGACAACTGTCAATCTTCAGTCCAAAGAGTCTCTAAAAGGTAAAACTCTCTCAACTCCAAACTCCAGTCAATTCTGACTCCTACAAGACCCTACAGGATGGGGCAGAACTGGCCCTGGAGGTTCCGAGATGGTAGCACTTAAAGGGAGTAGGGAGCATCTCTTTTCCTGCTGAAAGACATGGTCCTGAACAGCTTATCTCGGACTTATGCAGAACCTTTCTGCCATCAGAAATCCCCCCCCAAGAAAACCCCATGACAGTGAGATTAAACACTGAACCCAGAATATATTGACAGTCCTCTTTGCATAGCTTTTGGGGAACCTATCTGGATCTTTCTGTGTCCTTTTTCGAGGCAGCCCAGAGAAAGTACTTGTTCATTGCCTCTCAGAGTCCATGGCCGCTTTCATGCTGCCCGGCTTTCCCACCATGCTTTGCATCCTAGGTATTTGTGGAGGTGGCTGGATGTTGTTGGATCTTGCACTCCTCTCAACATCCTCCCCTCTACCTACCATGAGCTCTCCAGGGCCTGTATGTGGAGGAAGCCCACAAGAAGTACTTCACTACTCATGCTTCGGGCTCCTGTCTGCACACTGACTTTCTAACTAAGAAGAAGGTTTCTAGACTGGGTGTGGGAACAGCCCAATTTCGAAGAATGAAAAGCCTTGCCCATCGATATTTTCCAATGGATTGCTATCCTATCACTTCAAAACTATTTTTGAAACTAACATTAACCAAGTAGGCATGGCTACAGGGACACACACAGGAATGCCGCCCTGCTGCCCTGAGGGGACTGGCAGGTGACTGACAACCTTGTTAGAGACCAGGGTTGATGTGACGATGACAGCCCAGGGCTCTGGAGAAATCAGTTTGAACCTCAGCTTTATTGTTTTTCTACAACACAGCCCTGCCTGAGTGCTCTAACCTTAGGACACAAGTTAGATGGTGTAATGCATACACTTGGAGTAGGAGGAGCAGAGTTCAGCACAGTGCCAGAGGCAGTCCAGGTGCTTCACCTGTCCGCCCAGCTCTCTCCCCACTCACACGGTCCCCCCTGATGTTAGCACTCCGGCTTCTGAGGCATGTGAAGGAGCAAACAATCAGTGCAGCCTTTAAAGTTGATCCCTCTCCCACTCTCAGGTCCACTCAGATGCCAAGTTCCAAGGTGTCTACTGTTTCAGTATTTCTGTTGTACTCTTCCCTTCTCGTCCTTGTGATGTCACTCTGGAGAGGTGTGCCAAGTCATCTAAAAGGAGACCTGGTGACATAGCGGTTAAAGACTCAGCTGCTAATGAAAAGGCTTGCTTTGAACCACCAACTCTTGGGAGAAAGAGCTCACCATCTGTTCTGCTAAAGATTAGCCTTCATTGACACACAGTTCATTCTGATTCATAGTCACATTCTTGGCAGAGTTTCTGAGAGTATCCATCTTTCTGAAGGCAGACAACCTCATCTTCCTCCCTTGGAACAGCTCATGGCTTTGAACCACCAACCTTGTGGTTGTTAGCACTGACAAGTCTCCATGCTGTACCAATTGGACCCAAGAAATCCCTATCAGGGATTCTTTGCTCTTAGACGTTTTAAAAGTTGGAATTGACTACCATCACTTGATTATCACCACCACACCAAGATATAGAGGATGAAATTTCAGGCTGCCTGGGGAAAGGGGGCAGTCAGAGACCCTAACACACTCACAGACAATCCTGGTAAGTAAATAAAGTTTGAGAAATAAGTGGGAGTTTATCAACTCAAGGCGGAAGTGATGCATTGGATCATTGGTGTCCATGGAGAATTTTGCATATGCCAATAGGCTGCCAGAAGACCCAACAAATCAATCTTAGAAGAAGCAGAGCCAGCTGCTCCTTAGAAGCAAAGCTAATGTCACCTCATCTCAAGTATTCCAGACTTGCAATCAAGAGGACTATTTGCTGGAGAAGGACGTCCTGTCAGTTAAAGCAGTGGATCAGGGAAGAGAGGACACACAACCACATGGGTTGACAGAGTCCCTTCCAACATGGAATTTCCACACGGTGATGCTTGTGAGGAGCCCGGGAACAACTAGGAATCTAATCCTGGGACCAGTGGATGATGATGGGAGGCAAGCAGCAGTGGGACGGGCTGCCTCAGGGAAAGGGAAACAGGTGTGAATGAGCTCCCAGTTCTCGCATAAAGCAAAACGCCTTGTCCCAGAATCCATCCTGACACAGAGCCAGGCTATAAGTTATAGCAGAATTCACCCTTCGGTTCCCAAGGCTCTACAGGAGCAGAAAGCCTCATCTTTCTGCTGAGATCAGCAACTGGTGTGTTTGAACTGTTGGCCTTGTGGTTAGCAGTGCAGGGTGTAACCCGTGGCCTCACCATAGCTCCTTAACGTTGTCAGTAGGGAAAAACATTTGAAGCGTTGGCCATCTGAATGCCAGAGGGCAGAAGTGGGTTGGGGTCACCACATAAAGGTGTACAGACGAGTAGATGCCACAGAAGAAAAGTTCTGCTTGCCCAGTTTAGGTGGTTTCTCAAAGGCCTCCATCCTGGCAAATGGTTCCCATTATGTGCGTCGTATCATTCTGTTTGTACCTAACTATAAGGTTTTGTGTAGCCTTTGTCTTGGTGTTTGTAAAAATCTTGCACACTTGTTGATGTGTGAATCCAAGAGAGGGTCCATTTAAATTTTTTTAAATCCTTGGTAAAATACCTTAAAAATGCTCAAAAAAATGGTTGGCTTTGCTTATAAATGGGTCTATTTAAATATACAACAGTTACATTTTAACTACTTTAAGGTCTATAGCCACTCAGTCGATTCTGACTCATAGTGGCCCAATATAGGACTTCTAAGTCTTTCTCCCACAGAGCAGCGAGTGGGTTCGAACCAGTGGTCCTGCAGCAAAAGCAGCCCAAAGATTATCCCACGGCTCCACCAGAGTTCCCCGAAAAGTTTGCATGATCGATTCACCCAAATGAGGGCACGGGGGGCTTATTAAACAGCAGGTAACTATACACCTCTGGTGGTACAATGGTTAAGTGTTTGGTTGCTAATGAAAAAATCGGCAGATCGAAACCTCCCAGCTGCTCAGAGGAGGGAGAGATAGAGAGGGTGATATGCTCTCAAAAAGACTCCAACAGAAACCAAACGCACTGTCCCAGGGACAACAGCATCTCCATAGAAATCACACAGAACTGCCCCTGTGGCTCTCTGAGAGGGGAATTCTTTACCAGAAGAGAAAGTCTTCTCTTTCTTCCATGGAACGGCAGCTAGTTTCAAACTTCCAACCTTGCAGTTTAGCAGCCCAATAGTTAACCACTCGACTTTCTGGTCTACAAAACCCCCTAGGGAAGTTCGACTTCTGTCCTGTGAGTTGAAGCTGATTCAGTGCTCGCTTCAGCAGCACATATACTAAAATTGGAATGAAACAGAGTTGAAGCTGATTCAAGGCACCTAACAACGGTAACCTCGGTTTCCTGAATCACAAACGTGTTAAAATATTAAGAATTTGAAAGAAAAAAGATGATATAATCATACTGCACTGCAACAAGTGTGCACTAAACCATCCAACCTCTTCTGCTTGAACTTACAGCTCAAACATGATAAACATGATAAACACAAGCATCCATAGACATACAATTTCAACCAAGGAAACAATCAGGGAGAACTGGTCACATGTTAGTCACTGTATTTACTGGGGCTAGGAAGATGAGTGATATCCCCCGTGGTCGTTATGCAATGACTTGCCATGTTTAGGTTCAAAGTTAAAAGAAACAGAAAATCTGAGTGTCACAGAAGTGAAGGAGCTGACCTAGGTTCACCCAAACGGGGTGGGGTGGGGTGGACGGGGGACAGATTCAAACCTTTAGTCCTGTGCTATCTCCATGGCGTTCCCCTACTTCTAAGCCGTTACTAATGCACTCCTAACAGATAAGCCTCACATGCGGGCCTTGACTTTCCAGTAACTTTCAGGAAAGGATTTTCTGCAGAAAGCCGTCAGTTCGTTGGATTTTAAATGACTAATTCCCCTGGCATCACTAAGTCCTAAGGTTAGTCTAACAGCTAGACGAGTTTAGACTGGGGGAGCGGGAGAGGGGCCGGGCGGGGAAGGACTTGAGACCCAGTCTACGTGCAATAAATGACGCACCTCGAACCTATAGATGTGATACAAAGCACCTCAAGTCATCTTCAGCTTGGATCCTGCAAGTAGATGAAAACAACAGCCCGGACTCCCTGTCTCAGAGCCAAATCTGACTCGCCACGCAGCAACCCTGCAAGGCAGAGAAGACCTGCCCCTTTGGTTTCTATGGGTGTGAGTCTTTATGGGAACGGAATCCCTCATCCTTCTCCTGTGAAGCGACAGGTGGGTTTGAACTGCAGTGAACAGCTCGGTTTGCCACCTTTTACGGCACCAGGTCTCCGGAACCATTCGAAGCACCTGTGGATTGAGTGGCCAATCAAAGGCTGACGATAACGCATTCAAGCACTGTAGAATCACGCGATCAAATTCATCCGCTCCCTCACTCACTTGGAGAGAGCCAGTGGGACAGGGCAGAACGGCCCCTGTGAGTGGCCACGAGCAACTTTCTACAGGAGGAGAAAGCCAGGTCTTTATGCCACGGTGGGTGGTTTTCAACTGTTGACCTTTTTGTTAGGAGCCCAAGACGTGACCACTATGCCAGCAGGGCTCCAACAGGGCATTGCACGAGAAGCAAGGACTACAGGAACGGCTGGGAGAAATGATGAGGCCAGAGGAAAAAAGTGCACACACACAGAATCTGCATGGATCAATCTAGAATTCGGAATGTGGTTGTGTCTGCTTCACGCACATAGTCATCTCACATTAATGATCCACTCCAGGTCATCGAGAGGCTTCCCACTCCTACTAATGCTACAGGAAAACGTAGAACCGCTCCTGGGGGTTTCTGAGACCTATCTTTAGGGGAAGAGGCAGCCTCATCTTCTTCTCATGGGGTGGAGTGTGTGTTTGAACTGCTGGCTCTCTGGCTAGCAGTTCAGTGCTTACCCTCCTATGCCACCAGAGAGCCTGGGCTTTCCTTATGAAACCTTGATTCAATGAAGGGTTAAGATATGCAAAATAAAGCAGCATTTTCTGACTTGGTCGACGATTTCGAAAACCGAAACTTAAAAACAAAACAAAACACACACATCTGGACCGATCAGTGAAATCTGACTAGTAGTTACTTTGAACAAAGTCAGAGCAGTAAGAAAGGTGACTGTTTGGTCTCCCACATTTTGGCTCAAGAGGGTAGGTGGACTGAAATAAATGGGCAAGATTGGCTCCAAGGATCTTGTAGAATCATTAGAGTTCCCACTGGGAATACGGTCATTTCTAGATTCACGTGGAACCAAGTATTTTGATAAACTGCCATTACTTAAAAAAAAACTGGTTGCAAGTTTATGTTGCCTTCTCCTTTTATCATTAAACTGTAATATCCTGCAGCTGATAATCACATGTCGTTTCTAAGTCATGCCACACTGCGGGTTCTCGTTTTTTATCTATTTCTGACTTGCTGCTCGGGTAGAACATCTAGTTCTCGGGCACCATCTAGTGGTGGTAGGAATCCCTGATGCCTGAGTGGTAAAAATGGCCACAGCACATAGTTGAAAAACTAAACAATGAGAATTCCAAATACCAAAACAGAATTAATCCACTCGTTTTATTCTAAATTCAGACTTAACTCATTGAATAAGCAATAAAAATACTTAAAATGAAATGGGGGAAATTCATAGTACTTAGCAGCCTTGGATAGCACAGATTTGACCCCAGTACTGCTTCTCAATTCAGACTAGACCTAACCATGTACACAGGTCCAGAAAGGGATGGGAGCTGACAACACACAGAATTCGGGAACAGGAGTGGGAATGGTGATGCCAGATGGGTGGGGGGAAGAAGAAGAGAGAAAGGGGGAACCGATTGCAATGATCAACACATAACCATACACCCCTCTACCAGGGAAAGAACATGGGGGAAGGGAGAGAGCGGTTGGTGTGAGAAATGAAAATAATACCAATGTACAATCTATCAGGAGGTTACTGGGGGAGCGTAACAGGGGAAAGAGCTGATACCAAGGGTTCACTAGAAAGTAAATGTCTAGAAAAGAATGAGGGCAATATATGTAAAAACATGCCTGATTCAATTGATGTACAGGTTGTGCTAGGAGTTGTAAGAGCCCCTAATAAAATGATTTTTAAAAAGACCATATGCAATTTAAATGTGCTGCACGTTTGGGTGAATGTACACTTTAGACCCATGAATGTACACAGTGTAACTACAGACAATACAGTCTCTAATTCGATATAGTTTTCTTTCTTTTTTATTTTTTTTGACCAAGTGAGTAAACTCTTTAACCCCAGGCAGGTTAAACCCAAACCCAAACCCACGCCCATCAAAGTCATGCTGACTCACAGAGCCCCTGTGCTATAGGAGAAGATAGAACTGTGCCTTTGAGTTTCTGAGATAGAACTCTGTCAGAGAGAAGGAAGTCCTGTCTTTCTCCCACAGGGATAAGCTAAATCAGGTAAAAATAAATTGGTCAATGGACCACGACTCTGACTGTCCTTGCAAACATGCAAAATGCATGAAAGAGCATTGGTACAAATGCAATTAGGTTAAAATTTAGCATCCTATCACTTAATCTCACCTATGATCAATTTAAATTTGCTCTAATTTCTAATATTTCCTTTCCCCCCCAAAGCCATTTTACTGGGAGTTGATACAGATAGCATGTCAATCCAGAGCTAAGTCACACTGAGCAGTGTCATAGAATTGCTCCTAGGATCAGTTTCAAATCATCCCTTTCCTTCGTGAACTCCTTGACATCAGCTCCCTTTCACTTCTTGACTGAGGTTTCTTTGTCAGTTTTACTCTGTTATGGTTGTTAGTTTTTGTAAAATACTTTTCTGTATGAGATCCAGGACAGGTAAATCTCTAGAGACAGTAACTGGACTCATGGCTCCTTGGATGGGGACACGGGAGGAGGGGGAGAGACAGACTTAACCGCGATGAGAACAGGAAAGAAGAGAATGTCCTATCACGGACTGCAGGATGATTGTACAACTCGTCTGGACATGACCGCACTACTGACTTGTACGCCATGTGAATTATAGGCCAATCAAACTGCCGGGAAAAAATACTGGGGCAAAAATCCTAATGACACATCGGTGGAAATACACTTACATATTTTTAATGTTAAAAAGGTCATCATCAGCATTGTGTTCTACTTTAAACCCCAAGCTAATATCTAGTACACGGTCCCCTTTCGCATGGCCAGAAACATGTTCCTCTTACAGGAGAGACCGGGGGCCGACCAACTGCTGAACAAGCACGAGCAGGACAAGTGCCGGGCGGCACCATTAACGTGGCTTCCTCAGAGCGAGGTTCTCATCCCCCATTGCGTGCATGGGCCTCATCACTCACCGCTCTTAATCCCAACTCCGCAGTCATTACGACTGGTCACACACAAAGAGCTTACTCAACCTGCCCGCAGCACAGGTTAGGCTAGGAAGAGATGTATTGACAACAGGGCCAGCCAACCTAAATCCCCGTAACACTAGTGTTTGGTTTTGAACATGTTATGAAATCTCACATCTAATTACGAATTAGGAGACGACCTTGACTCCCTTAGAGGCAATTATTGCAGATCAACAGAACCTCATTTTTACAGATTATTTAAATACTTAAATGTATTTTTGTGTGTATATCCCTGGTGTTTTCATATAGGTTTTTTACTATATAGTCTTTATACATATACTCTATATTTGAACTCACTGCCATCCAGTTGATGCCAACTCATACTTATACTGTCGGGCATGGTAGCCCTGCTCTTATGAGTTTCTGAGACTTTGTGTGTGTGTGTGTGTGTGTGTGTGTGTGTGTCTCATCACTGCCCTGGTGGGAGTAGGAAGCCCAGCCTTGCTCCTGGAGAACTGCTACTGGATCCGAAGCTCCAACCCTGTGGGCTGCGGTCCCGCACACAATCACTACCCCACCAGGGCTCAGCCCTGAGACTTTGTATGGAAGTAGAAAACCCTGTCTTTCTCCTGAAGATCTGCAGATAGTCTGACACTGAGGATTGCAGCTGAACTTGCAACACAGTGCTACCAAAGTTCCTTACTCTTTTGGTTTTGGCATCACTGCTCTGGTGGTGGGAGTAGGAGGCCCAGTCTTTGCTCCTGAGGAGCCACTGCTGGAATTGAACCTCCATCCCAGTGGGCCGCAGTCCTGCGCACAACCACTACACCACCAGCGCTCAGTCCCAAAGTTCCTTTCTCTTTACCTTTTTTTGTTCTTGTTGTTGTATTTTTTTTGGGGGGGGGGGGCATCACTGCTCTCCAGTGGTGGGAGTAGGAGGCTCAGCCCCACTGTTGGAATTGAACCTCCATCCCAGTGGGCCGCAGTCCCACGCACAACCACGATGCCACCGGGGCTCAGCCCCAGTTCCTTCCTCTTTATATGCACACACACACACACACACACACACATTCTTTTTACATGTAAATGTATATATACATACACATCTACACAGTCTTCACATATAGTCTTTATGCATATATACCTTTATGTGTATATGCTTTTATATACATACAATAATATCATTAGATTGCTGGTGATAGAATTACATATTTTTCTGCTGAGTGCATGGATTGGGCATATTTGGGCAGGAAGTTGACAATGTCTTCTCGGTGTTAACTGTGAAAAAAGAATGCAGTACTCGGCTTGTGCAAATTGTTAATTGTCCAACTATAAACAGGAAGGTTGGCAGTTCAAACTCACTCTGCAGCTCCTGTCAGAAGACCCACGTGGCCATTTTCACCTGGACAGTCAGTCTTGGAATCTATAGGGAGCGGCACGTCAGCGCTCACATGGAGCGTGGTTGCTAAGTGCCAGAATCAGCATGAAGTCAACCGACAGCAGCAGCGTGACAAGGAGATGTGGGCCAGAGCAAGGACGAGGAGGGCGATTCTCAGAATTGGTTAAAGGCTGAAGATCAGTCTTGAAGGAAGCCCCTAATGCAGGCCTCAGGGCTTACATCCAGAACCTATCCTACTCCATGCATTCACCAAGTACCCATTTACTCCCCCAAAGAGGGGGCAGTGACAACTGGGAAAGCACTGGTTTCAAGCTCTTGGAGAAAGGAGTCCAAACCAGTAGGGCAGATTTCTGATAACTTTCAGCCTCGACTGTGGACACAACTCAGAATAAGTCTTCCCTCCAACACGAGATCATCTAGCCTCTGCTTTAACCCTTTCAGCAACACACTTCTCCAGAACGTGGTGGGAGGGGCAGCCAGGGCTCTGTTCTGATTCTCCCTGCTCCAGTGGAGGAAGCAAAATTGGAACAGACCTGATGTTTGGCAAACCGAGTGAGCTGGAATGACAACTGACCGGACTGATCGAACGTACGAGTCTCAGTCCCTGCAGCACTGCAGTGTCCCTCTTAGAAAACAACAACAGCGCACGCACTGCATGCTGGTTTTGGAGGAGGCTAGAAACAGGGCCACCCTGTTCAAAGGTGGCACCTGACGATGTGTGTTGGGCTCAGAGTTCTAGCAATGATTTAACCAACCCCCATGCGTCTTCTGACTGATGCCCACTACCTCTCTTCCAAGACTGCGCCTTGAGATCCTCCACAGGTCACCCACATTTTAATACACCAGGTATACTCTGGCTCGGCACCTTTGGTCACGACTGGCCCGGTTTGAAGGTGCCCTGGTGGGGTCGTGGTGATAACCATAGGGTCAGCATTTCAAAACCACCAGCCACTCCTCAACCAGAGAAAGGTGAGGCATTTGATTCCTGGTAAGAGTTAGCATCTCAGAAGCCCACTGGGGCAATTCTACCGAGTTCTGTATAAGGCCGAATGGATTTGCTGGCAGCCAGTTTGGTCTGGGGGCTGGTTTGAAGCTCTTTGGACCGCTCCAACCATGTATGTAACACGACATGTTTCCCTTTAAAAGAAATCCATTACCAGTACATGGAGAGGATAGTATCTTGGCAGCTGCTGCCCCCGGGGATACCCATACAGAAAGAGTTGACACGGTCACTGCCTCTAGTGAGACGTTCATCAGCAAGCTCTCATTCCAGGAAGCTGGCAGGGACACGGTACAAGAAAATATTGGTAAGTTGGAATGCACTTAGAGAGGTAGGTCTGAGAGAAGGGACAGGTCTAAGTTGGACCAATGAGGATTGCAGTTGGTCATGAAGGTGTTGGGGGTAGAGGGGAGAACCACGAGGATCTGTGAGTGAAAATCCAGGCAACTACTTTTTTTAAAATTATCTTATTGGGGGCTCAGACAACTCTTATTACAATGCATACGTAAGTCCACTTGTATGTCAAGCACATCTGTACATCTGCTGCCCTCAACATTCTCATAACATTTGCTTTCTATCTAAGCCCTTGGCCTTGACTTCATAATTTTCCCCTCCCTCCCTGCTCCTCTCCCCTCATAAACCCTTGGTAATTCATAAATTATTACTACTTCATCATATCTTACACTGTCCAACGTCTGCCTCACCCACTTCCCCATTGTCTGTCCCCCAAGGAGGAGGTTATATGTACATCCTTATAATCAGTTCCTCCTTTCTATCCCACCTTCCTTCCACCCTCCCAATATTGTCACTCTCACCACTGGTCCTGAAGGGATCACCTGTCTCGGATTTCCTATATTTCCAGCTCCTATCTGTGTACTTCCTCTGGTCTAGCCGGATTTGTAAGGTAGAACTGGGATCATGCTAATGGAAAGGAGGAAGAATTGAAGAACTAGAGGCGAGTTGAATGTCTCATCATTGCTACACTGCACCCTAACGAGCTTGTCTCCTCCCTGTGACCCCTCTGTAAGGAAAGTCCATTACCTACAGATGGACTTTGGGGCCACAACCTGCACTCTCCCTCATTTACACGAATAAAATTTTTATTTCAGTGATGCCTGATACCCTTCAAATCCTCGTGTCACACAGACTGGTGTGCATCTTCCATTTGGACTTTGTTGCTTCTGATGGCCACTTGTTTATCTTCAAGCTTTTAAGACTCCAGATGCTATATCTTTTGGTAGTCAGGCACCACTTTTCTTCAGCACATTTGCTTATGCATACACTTGTCTTTAGCAACCCCAATGCAAAAATGGGCACACAATGATATGATTTTATATTCTTTGATGCCTGATTCCTGATCCCTTTGATATCTCTTGGTCATATAAGCTGGTGTGCTTCTTCCATGTGGGCTTTGTTGCTTCTGAGCTAGATGACTGCTTGTTTACCTTCAAGCCTTTAAGACCTCAGATGCTCCATCTTTTGATAGCTGGGCACCATCAGCTTTCTTTACCACAATTGCATATGTACTCCTGTGTCTTCACTGATCGTGTCGGGAAGGTGAGCATCATGGAATCAGGCGGCTACATTTAACCTGTGTGGTGACTACAGCCATCCCACTTGAACGGAATGTCCAAGAGCCAAACGGCTGAATAAATGCTTTTCTTCTAACACTGTAAGAGACTGGCCCCTCTGCCCTCAGAAAGCCCATGTAACTTGTCATGTGAGAGAATAAGCTTCCTGTCATTCTAAAATGCTAAGGTGAGGTATGTTGGCTGCACAGGCGAAACTGCTATACATGGGAGATGATAAGACCTATAGCTTCCTGGGTGCTGTGAGGATCAAATAAGAGAGAAAAGAAGGAAGGATGGAGAAAACTGCACCGCCTGGACTGGCTCTCCATTGGTGCAGAGGAACAGGACATGCAAGGGAGGAAATGAGCCTGTGTCATATGTAAAGTCCATTCTGGCCCCTCAAACCTATGATTTCATCTTATTCATAAGCTGGACAAATAGATTCCACATTTGCATTCGGTGACGTACTGAGCTGCCGAGAGGGCGAACGCACTGGCCTCTCCACGGAGAACCCTGCACCACCTGCCTCAGTAAAGGCTGCTGGGAAACCGCCAGGACCAGCTGCTGGGAGTCGGCACTGGCACTCACCTGACAATGGCGATGCCTATGAGGACTTTGGAGGCTCCTAGTGTTTGCCATTATAGTACACACGGCACCTCTCCCTTCATCCAAAGATCAGGTGAAACCTTTAACGGCACAGAGCGGGATGCTTGAATAAAATATTTAAAAGTCTCCCTTTTTCCCAACGCATCACAGGAACACTAAGCGGCACAGAGCTGTCTGTGTGAGGACAGGGTGCATCTGCATTGAGAAAGCTCCAGAAAGCCAGGGGGTGAGAAGAAAGGTCATTTCAATTTTTTTTTGTGGCCATTTCTGTGTCTGGCTGCTCTTCGGCTGTGACGCACGCTCTCTTCAGAGTGATGTGTAAGGAGTCTTGGGGGTGCGTGGGTCAGGCGCTCAGCTGCTCACCGCAAAGTCAGGGCTCTGCACCAGCCGACTGAGCTGCTCTGCTCCATGGGAGAAACGTGAGACCCTCAAATTCTGTACCGACCTGCAGCCACGGGGCTGTCCTATTCTGTCCCTGACGGCCATGATGGTGATTTGGAGTCAGCGTGGTGGTCCTGCATAGCTGCTGATATGGTGGGATGTGCTAATTCTACTTCCTGGTGGCGTCTGGTTACGCCTGGGCTGCAATCTGAAAGGTTAGCAGTTCAACTTCATCAGCAGCTTTGTGAGCTTCGTCTCTTCTTGTAAAGACTTCCAGGCTCTGAAACCCACAGGGGCAGTTCGACCCTGCTCTCGAGTGGTGCCGGATGTTGGAATCGACAGGGGAGCAGTGAGGTTTGAGAAGGTGAGACACAAACACTGGAAGTATGACATTTGGGGGGGAGGTACAAGTTAACTCCAGATTCAGTCATGGCTGTGCTTTCTCTCACCTCTGGCGAACTTCTTGGCCCATAATTTCATTGCAAATAAAAAACATAGCTAATCTCATGGTTCAGTCATGAAAACTTTGGGGAAAGCCCATCTGCAGGCAATTGGATATCCCCTTACAGAAGGGTCAAGGGAAGGTGACAAGCCAGTTAGGCTGCAGTACAGCAATGATGAAATATGCAACTTTCCTTGAGTCCTTTAATGCTTCCTCTTCCCCCACCCCCATTATCATGATCCCAATTCTACCCTATAAATCCAGCTAGACCAGAGGATGTACACTGGTACAGATAGGGACCAGAAACACGGGGAATCCAGGACAGATCAACCGTCTGAACTGGTGGGGAGAGTGGTGATGAGAGGGTGACGGGAAGGTGGGGTAGAAAGGGGGAACTGATCACAAGGGTCTGCATATTACCCCCCTCCCTAGGGGAATGACAACAGAAAAGTGGGTGAAGGGACAGGATGGACAGTGTAAGACATAACAAAATAATAATAAAGTATAAATTATCAAGGATTCCTGGGGGGGGGGGGTGGGGGAAAATGCTCATACTAAGGGCTCAAAAAAATTTTTTTTGAGGATGATAGCAACACAAATACAAATGTGCTTGACACAATGGATGTAGGCTTGGATTGTGACCGAGTTATAGGAGCCTCCAATAAAATGATTGGAAAAAACCTTGGGGGATATTCTAAAATAATTAAACAAATGGAGAAGAATGGCGATTTAAACGATCTTGTTTCCTGTACAGAAAACCGGTTGTGGCGGTTTTAATGCATCTGAGAGGGGAGTACTAGCGTTACCTGACATGTGAGTCTGTTGCACTTGGAGCTCCTGTTACCAGGGAACTATGAGAATGAACTTCCCGTTCTACCTGCTTTACACACCCTGGTCCTCCTTCACTTTCATTCCAAAGCTGAGTGCAGTTGGGGGGGCCCTCTTCCCACCTCCGTCTCTTGCCAGTGACTGCCCTTGGTGGTACCCAAAAGAATGCAAAGGGAAGTGGAGCCAGGAGCTGTGGGCCCAGGGGCAGTCAAGACAGGGAACAGATGATGCTACCTCGAGAACCAGGTGAAGAACCACAAGCTCGTCTCTTGGGTGATGGGTGGATGGATGGACGGGTGGATGAATTCTAGGTGGTGGTCTTAATTTTCCTCTCTGAAAAATCTGAATAGCAAAAAAAAAATCCTCTCCCTCTATGAGAGATAAGAAAACTGTGAAAATCAAATGGGATTATGGGTACAGATTTATAAAACTATCCCACGTGCTACGCATACATATATTTGCTTGTTTGTTTGGGGAACAGGGATTTATTTGATTATTGGGTGGTAAGCTTGGAGTGAGGAAAACTAAGATTGAAGCAGGAGAGGTGGATGAGACATCAACTCTGGGAGAGCAGAACGGTGTGCGTCTGCTCTTTGTTTGATGTGTCCATAGAGCATGTTTGAACCCGATATGCTACGTACGACTGAGTAAGTGGTCCATCATGCTGCAAGCCGAAAATGAACCCACTGAGTCCACACCATCTGAAAATGAACCCCCTTGCATTCACATCCAGGAGACTGAAGGAATTCCGCACTGGTTTCTGAAGGCCACTAAGACGGGGAGATAGGGAACATGCATCCCACCCAGAAGAAACAATCTAGACTAGAGGTAGGTGTTGAATGGCTAGGGAAGGGCAAACAGCACTATGGCAGCACCCAGCTGTGGGGTCCAGCGCCGCCCCGGTCAGACACTCACCACCCCTCAGGGGAACGGCCTCCCGGGATGTACCTGTGTGTGTTCTCCGATGAGCCTTCAGGTGAGAACTCTTGGTGTACACTTTGTTGCATCCCTCAAAGTCACATCTGTGGATGCGCCGCTTTCTGGAGTCTGGGGACTCAGACCGTCGCTGGCGTCTTGTGCTCTCAATACTAAACGGTGAAATTGAACTGGAAAAACAAAAACAAAGAGGAGAAACCACAACGGAGTTGAGTGGGGGAGAAACACACCGCTGAATGCTGGCCCAAGTGGCAGGAGAGCTTCAGCGCCTGTGCAAGGCCACATGGCTGCAGTTCCTGCGGTCCCTGTCTCTGCCAGCTCCTATGTCTCGCTCCCGAAGGCAAGGCGCAGCACTTATTTCTGATGAAAGACTTCCAGGCAGACAGTGATGCTACTGAGCACCAAGACAAAAGTCCTGAAACGAAATGAGAGTGTTGAGGCCCTTGTTGCTGAAGACCAAAGATATGGCCTTCAGTATGGATTTCAACTCCAGGTAAAGAAGGTCAAAAACCTCGCAATGGATCTGGTAGATAACCTCATGATAAGTAGAGAAAAGGTTGGAGGAGTCAAGGATCCTGTCTTGCTTGGATCTATTATATCTTATGTGTGTTCAATAAAACTGTTATTCTAGCAACAACAACAAACAATGAAGAAGAAAACGGTGTGAGGTGAATGAAGTCCCATTATCAAGAGGGAGAGGGCTACAGCCGATGGCTCACAACTTCTGATTGACCAGATTCCATTACGGAGCCTGTGTGATGAAGCCCTCTTCCCGAAGAAGAGTAACGAGATAAATGCTTACTCCACAGCACACTGGTCAGACTTGTCCGCAACGGCCTGTGACACTGCGCCCAATCACAATGTCCTTTCTCAAAGGCAGTGAGGTCAGGTGGAGAGAAATGACATCAGCCACGCCACAACCTGAGTCACAATGAGCTGCTTCTGCTCAGGACACTGTGCCTGACATTTCCAGGGCATGGCCTTTCAGGGTGAGGGAGCGAATGCATTGTTCTTTTAAAGATTAGCTGTACTACCATTATGAAAACAAAACACAGAGTCCTAACTAAAATTTGTGCCCTGGCTTGTACCTTGTTTATTTTTCATGTTCCACTGGAAAAACGGGATTACCTGGTAATGACGGGTAATTGATTGCTATGTATTTCTTCCAATCTTCATTTCGTTTGATATGGAAAGAAATGATTAACTCTTTTCCTTCTTTTGTGAGTCATGAGGTCCTTAAACATTATTGTGAAGTGCAAGTTTTAAAATACTTCACCATATTAAAATAGAACTCACCATATTCTCACTATCAAATGTGTCACTGTTAACAATCAACATTTTTTCTTATTTCATCATTTAATGTTCTTAAATATATTTAATGAATCAATGAGTTATTTTTTAAAAAACTAATCATTTCAGATTAATTCCCCTTCGATCTTTTCCCCCCTTGCCAATTTTCTATAGGATTTTTTCAATTCTTTTAAAATATGTTTACATATACATAGATTTTCACGTCATAGGTATTCAAAGTGGTTTCTGGGTGTTTTTAGTGGTTTCTGTTTTTTAAGTCTCATAGGTATGATAGCATCTGTATCATGCTGAAAAGAGTTTTACAATTTCAATCTGTTTTGTGAGTCAACAGCACACCTGGGAGATCCAGCTCTGCTGGTACAAACAGATACAGTCTATTTCATTTGTACTTCTTTATGCTATATCTCA
This sequence comes from Nesogale talazaci, assembly GCA_004026705.1. NCBI lineage: Eukaryota > Metazoa > Chordata > Mammalia > Afrosoricida > Tenrecidae > Nesogale > Nesogale talazaci. Next base: position 70,647 of record PVJH01010336.1, read on the forward strand.
TCTACAATGCAAATTTTAAAAAAAAATTGGGGGGAATGCATCCTTGCCTTCCTCTCCCGGCCTTCTCCCTCCCCACATCTCAAACCCAAAACTCACTGCCATGGAGTCAATTCTGACCAGTTGTTGCTCTGGCCGAGTGCTCGGAGGACACCAAGGCCAAATGGTATAACACAGTCCACAAAGAAAATATTCTACATTCTACAATGGGGAGTAGCCAACTGGGACCTTAAAACGGCTCCTAGAAGACCATCTAAGATGCAACTATCTTTTAGAGCAGTGCTTCTCAACCTTCGTCATGCTGCAACCCTTTAACACAGTTCCTCATGTGGTGGTGACCTCCCCAACCATAAAATTATTTTCATCGCTACTTCATAACTATACATTTGCCGCTGTTCTGAATTGGGCAACCCCTGTGAAAGGGTCATTTGACTCCCAAAGGGGTCATGACCCACAGATTTAAAAGAAGAGTGATGCAAATAGCAGATACATGGAAACCACACTAGCTAGCATAAATTTCCATGACCCTATGACCAGAAGAACTAGATGGTGCCCGAGTACTTCTACCAACTTCTCTGAAAGGGACCGCTTTAGAAGAGAGGGGAGAAAAATGTGGAACAACACTGAACATCACCAGATCTATTGATTGGATACTGGCTGGTAGGACCCTAGAGACTATGCCTCTTGGAGGTCCTTTGGGTCTGAAATGGAACTTAATCCTGGGACTCAATTTTCAGCTAAACAGTGGCATTAGTGTGGTATACACCTTAGAAGAGTTTGGGTCAAGAAGGCGGAATTCATTCAAGGACAGAGTTCAGAAGGGCTAGGAAAGAAGGAGTGCTGGAGGTTGTAAACACATGGAGGATGTGAGAATTGCAATGAACGGAATGAAACAGGATATGTATGGATTGCAGGATATAAAAATGATCTTCTGCAAGTCTCAACTTCACAACAAAAAGTTAAAACAAAAAGTTTCGGGAGGAAACCCATTCTCTTTCTATTCCATTTTCCCCATGAAAAATGTGAAGCTTGGTATATCTTAGTGTCCCCACCCACCTCTCAACAAAGAATTCCAACAGTGTGATGAGCCTGTCCATGTGAAAACTGGGGTAGGCACACCTGTTGAGGCCTGCTGTGCGATAGGGATGTCATTGCTGTGAATAAGCACGGCTGTGCGCGTGGCAATACGGCACCAGTCACTCGTTACTTGTATTTCTAATCATGGGCCTCGGTAGTTAAGACTTAGAAAAAGAGAAGTCATGGTTTTACACATTTTTAAAGTAGCAAAAATAAGGCATTTTGGAAACCATGGTTTTATATACATTTGACATCTCTTAAAGTAGTGAAAAGAAGAAGGCATTTTGTTTGCTGCTTGGGATTATCTAACTTGAAGTTTATAATAAGACCACTTTGTTCCGCGCAATTTGTACATATTTGCATGTGGAAGTCTAAACGTAATGATGCATAAATGCACACCGTGTTCTGCCGGTAGTTGATTCTTAGCTATTTATCTTCCTGTGCATTTGTGTACACCAAGAAAAGTGGAGAATAAATCTGAAGTCAAAACCAAGTAAGCACTAAACAATCACCGAGGGACCAATGAAAGATGGCAACTTTACAGCCCATCAACCACTTAACTACATGGCATGCATAGAAGCCAAAGCAACTGCACCACAAGAGTCAGGAATTCCCTAGAAGGCTCAGATGTGCACATTTACATTACGATGAAGACACATTTGGTGGGTGGCCTTAACGCTGCAGAACCTCAGACCCTGGTTTTCCCCCAGTGGGAAAGTGAAAATATTTTGCGGGGGTGCAACGGTAATAAAGAACCCTCTGGGGTGTCACGTTGTGGGTGCAGCAAATGGCTGCACCCTGAAAAACTATCTTTATGTGATACTTCTCCTAGGTTCTCATTTCAAGTGAGAGAAGTAACCTCAAGAGAGGTCACAGAACCCTGGGCTGAGCTCGCCTTCTCGGTATTAGCTGACCTCATTTTGTAAGGGGAAGAAAGTGAGTACAGCTGAGGGAAGTGAGGACTGAAATTGTACAAGAGCTTAGAGAATATAAGAGGGAGGACCCTCTTCAAGTCAAGAAGGGGGTCTGGTAGGTGAGAGTTCCTGGCAGATTGCATTCAAGGCAGGCACTGAGGAGGACAGTTACCATGGGTGGGGGGTTTGACCGAGCCACGCACGGTGCCAGAATGATGATCTTCAAGGGGTCTTGTTGTATCTCTGGAGCAAACCAAGATTTGCATTACGATGCGGGTGAGGAATATTGACAGTACCATGGACTGTCAGAAGAGAAGGAACAACTCTGTCTTGGAAAAAAGTACAGCCAGAGTGCTCCTGAGAGGCAAGGATGGCGAGACTTCATTGCACACACTTTGGACATGTTATTGGGAGAGGCCAATGGCTGGAAAATGACCCCACCTTTGGAAAAGTAAGGTGCAGTGAAAAAGAAGATGACTTTGGAGTCTTTGGATTGACACAGTGGCTGCAACAGGGGCTCATACACAAGAACACTTGACTGGGGGGCGAACCATTCTGTTGTATGTGTGTCGTGACTCAGACGTCACTGAGTCAGAACTCATTGGACGGCGCCGAACAAGAACAAGAGAGCACAGGACACAGCAGACATTCAAGAAGGGCTTGTGAGAGAAAAGAAAGGATTATTGAAAGTAGGGTCTTCCCAATTTCCCAAGTCCTGGGGGTTGGATAGATGCTCCTGGACTAACTGAAAAGGGGAAAGTTTAAAGGCACCGAAAGGTGCCTACAAGAATTGCTGGGCAATCTACTTCTTAACTGTTGGCCAAGGACAACCTGGGGGAGCCCATTGTTGCATGACATACGTGGGGTCTGTACTAGTAGGAATTAACTCAGTAGCAACATGCAGTGACCCCAACTTTAAATCTAATTCTCGGCAATCCATCAATTCATCCTCCCATGGGTATTTAATCCTAGCTGGGAGTCTTTGGAGGAGACCTGGTGTTGCAGTCACTAAGTACTTGTCTGGTAACCAAGGAGTTGGGGATTCCACCCTGACCATCAGTGGAAGATGAAGCTCTGATCCATAAAGGTAAACAACTACTTCCTAAGCCCTTCTGGGCAGTTGGGTTCCATCTTAGGGGTTTATGATGATTCCGAATCACCTGGAGTCTGTCCCATGGTTTATGAAGTGGGGCTTGAGAATGCTCAGGGAAGCGGTACAATTCGTCACTCTCACCTCACTTTCAAGTGCGCTCCTGACTAGAGGGAAGGTAAGTGACCACTCTAAGCACATGGCCGTTGGGGCCCCAGTCCTCTCTGGAGAAGGCATTCTAGAGTACCGCTGACCAAGGAAAGGCGCGGCTGGGGGCCTCAGTGACCACTTAGAACACAGGTAAGATGCTGGGGAATGAAGGGCAGGCATGGAAATGCTCCTTTCACTCCTAGGAAACACACAGGTCAGGAGGAGAGCGGCAATTGGTAATCCTCGGTCCAAGATAGAGCAGTCGGCCCCATCTCACCCTGTTGCTGCCCACCAAGCACCAGACTTTGGGTAATTTCAAAAGAAACATACCCCTTTGCATAGAGTTCTACTTATCCCTTCCTCATCTTTCTGAGCAACGAGTCTGTCTGTCTAACCCATCCCTCCTGGGTCCACGTTCCCCCCCCCCCCACACACACACTGCTGTTGTTGTTTTTAAAGAAAACCTATATAACC